>VUQH01026732.1:1923-26181 GCA_015106775.1 Etroplus canarensis
CTAATTCAGTATTATGTGAGTTTATCCTGTTAGCTCATAAAAAGTTAATTCAGTCCTTCTGTCATCCATCTTGAAATAGATAGATAGATAGATAGATAGATAGATAGATAGATAGATAGATAGATAGATCCCTAAGGAAATTTCAAATTAAAGCAAAGTAAAATTCAGTGCAGATTCTTTTAGTGATGGATTAAATTGTGAGGTGTGGGGCACACAGCTTCTGAGGTGGGGCATGTCAAAAAAGTTTGAGAACCACTGGTATACGGATGCATGCTTTACTTGTTGCTTTGAGTCTGCGCCCTCTGAGAGACACTTTACCTTGGTTGGTTTGGGTGGACAAGATGACCCACCTCTCCTGTAGATGGAACCAGTCTGGTTATGAACCATAAAAGCTACTTTAGTGAAATCCCAGAATAAGGACATAGTGCTTGAAAGGCACTGATTGTACAATTATAATAATTTGCAGCGTTCCAGAATTAATTAATACTATTGATGCTACCAACAGGTTGTAGAAAGAAAACTGCTATGATGTTAACTTGAAAACATCGTCGTATTTATTTGGTTTTCAAATTTGAAAATTTAATTAAATGGAAGTCCAGCCTGGTCATATATATAATACTGATTTGTACCACAGGATGGTGAAGCAAGTCAGTGTAGCATAAACTGTGCCCTGAGTCCACTGAGGAAGAGGAGGAGACAGATTCGGGTGATAGAAATCACTCTCGGCTGCCTGGTGGGGGCGTGGTGGGGGAAACTATGACACTAATTGTGCGGCACAAACAGAATAAGTGCTTACAGTAGGTTCAGCAGCTGCTCTCCACCTCTGTACAAACAGAGTGGGTGAGACAGAAAGAGAGAGCAGGGAGTTCAGATTTCAAACTTCCAGCATGAAGAGAAAGTTTATACCAGCCAGAGGTTTTGTGCTTCATCACCAGAGTGTCCTACACCTGAACAGACCAGGGGATGAGGGGTCCTGCTTCAGCTGCAGGACATAGTTTAGTGAAGCGGTAATTAATTAGTGGACATAAGCACAGATTATCAGCTGAATGGATACAACAGATTTCAGTAATTATATTTTCCTTAATTCTCTCATCTTTTTTAAAAACAAAAAAAGTTTTTTGAGCTGGTTTTATGTGTAACTGATGGTAACAGTTGGATTTGACAGTATAACAGTAGCTAAAGGTTGCAGCTTTTGTTTATGGGGGTTGTTGAGGTTCAGCAGGACCAACTACATAAATGCTTTCTGATAAAACAGTGTCACCTAGTGGTGAAATCTGCAGTTAAATTTGGCACTTTGCAGCACCTTTAGCCAAAATTCTGTCATTCTTTATATCTTTATGTGGACAATTTTTAATTTCATTTCAAATAACTTTAAGCATAAATCTGGAGGCAGCTATGGCTCTGGAGATAGAGCTGGTCAATCTCCAACTGGAAGGTTGGTGGTTTGAGCCCCAGCTGCTTTGTGACCACATGCCAAAGTGTCCTTGGGCAAGGCACTAAATCCCAAATGGCTCCCAATACATTTCTTGGAGTGTGAATTTGTAAATTGTCTTTTGGATATATGTAAATGAGGCTTGTAGTGAAAAGTACTTTGACTGCTCAGTTAGAGTAGAACTAAGTACCAGTCTTTGAATTTTAGTTAGCACCAACACTAAGATAGAGTGGTATTTATATAATACTTTTCTACTCTACATGAGTATTCCAAGCACTTTTTACTACAAGCCTCATTCACTCATATTCTATTCCTTTAAGTGCATTCAACTACCGCACATAGAGTCCCACTCAGAAGCTATTTAGGGTTCAGCATCTTGCCTAAGGACACTTCGGCATGTTGGCTGGAGCAGCCAGCGATCGAACAGTTGGACCACAAACCTTCCACTTAGAAGATGACCCACTCCACCTCCTGAGCACATCCAGTCTAGATTAAAATGATAGTCGAAGATGAGCACCAAGCCTAATTCTTGTTTGACTTTTACAGTAAATTTTAAAGTATTTCATGTTCCTTGGCTGTGTGTTTTTTCTGTGTATAAAATTACTTCCAGATGGCATTTGTAATAGTTATTTTTTTGGATAATGCTTCCCAAACTAATTTGAACCCTGTCGCTGCCTGCCTGTAATGTTCTGACTAATGTTTCTTGGTGGAATGAGTCTTCGCTGCAGGACTCAGCAATTCAGAGATACAGTGACATTTGGAGTTATTTTATCTCGCCAGGAGCAATGAAGGGGGGGGGGCTCACAACCAAGAAACATACAGGTGACTAGATTTGAAGGTACTTCATAGACAGTCAAGAAGGTGGTCATTAGTATTGATCACAATCTTGCACATAAAAACATAAAACACATAAAATTATGTTTTTAAAAACTAATTAAAATGCATCTTGGTCAAAAATGTTTATGTGCATTTTGCTTGCGCTCCTCAGTCATTCCCCTGTAGTTAACAGTCTGACGACATGATAAATGGAACCATTCAGAATAATGAGTGCCACAAGTACATAGGTCAAAAGCTCTTTTTAGTATTAAATTAGTGTGAGGGTACTGAGTCATAGCTATTAAGTCAATTGAAGGGTGAAATTTGCGCACAGCATGAAGCCGTGAAATTTGGGACAGCAGTAATTGGACTAGAAGCTTTAGCTCATAACCTCTTTTCTGTGCACAGGGGGAGCGAGAGTAATTTGCTATGTAAATGCTCTGCCTGATAATGCCTGCTGAGCCAGTGGCCATACGATGGACTGAAAAGGTCACGTTATTCAGCATTTCACCTGTAATTGATGTGCAGTTCTAGCAGGGTCATGGGAAGAGGGGGAAAAAAAGTTAAGCAAAAGCTTATTCAATCCGTGGTTTTTAATCATATACCTAAGTGTGTAAAATACAGTTAAAAGCAATCTGCACTCCCGCTGACTGAGTTCCTGCTTGTGGAAGATAATGCAAAGTGTTGAGATGCTGACAAGACAAAAACAACCAGAAAAAAATCAAAAAGAAAAATGGCAAAAGAAAGAAAAATGAGGAGAAACAACCGTTTTTGTTCATGGGGTGGAGAAGAAAATTGCGGTTTTGATTATGCAACACTTAGAAAAGTATTCGCCCCCCTTGGATCTTTTACCCTTTTATTGCTTTAATAAATAAATCATGGTCAGTATAATTTAGCATATTTTTACATGGATCTGGGAAAAAAAAACTTTTTTCATGTCAAATTGAAAACAGTTTTACAAACTAATGCCAATTATTTAAAAATATATAAATTAAAATAAATATTTGCATAGATATTCACCCCCTGTAGGTCAGTATTTAGTAGATGCTCCTTTGGTGGAATCAGCACTGAGTCTGTGTGGACATGTCTCAGTCAGTCTGGCACATCTGGACACTGACATTTTTCTCCATTCTTCCTTGCAAAACAGTTCGAGCTCTGTCAGGTTGCTCAGAGATCAGCATGAACAGCTCTATTCAAGTCCAGCCACAAATTTTCGATTGGACCTCACCTTGGTTCACCTTGTTGTCTTTGAACCATTTCTGTGGAGCTTTTGCTGTATGCTTGGGCTCGTTGTCTTGCTGGAATATAAATCTTCTCCCAAGCCGTAGTTCTCTTGCAAACTGAGTCAGATGATCCTCCAGGATTTGGTGATATTTTTCTGCATTCATGTTCCCCTCTACCTTTAAAAGCCTTCCAGGACCTGCTGCTGAGAAGCATCCCTACAGCATGATGCTGCCACCACCATGCTTCACAGTGGAGATGGTATGTTTTTGGTGATGTGCTTTGTTTGATGTTCATCAAAAAAAGCCAAAAGCTCAATTTTTGTCTCACCAAACTAAAAAACCTTCCTCCATTTGATCCTGGAGTCTGCCTTTACAAAAGAATGGTTGATTCTTAAGAGCTCACTGGATTCCAGAGTGATACTGTTGTTGGATGCCACTTTTGCAACAAGTTCACTTCATGAAATTTCTTCTCTCCTAGGAACTGTTTAGGAAGCAGAGCAACTCAGCCATGTAGTGGCAGACCATGTAAAGTTACAGAGTGGCGTCATCGAGTGCTGAGTGTAAAAGTCACCAATGCTGCGCTGACTCAGTAACTGCAGATTCCAAACCTCCTCAGCACAAACACTGCGCCCCCCTGAGCTTCATAGCGTGGGTTTCCATGGTCGTGCAGCTGCATGCAAGCCTTACATCACCGAGCACAACAGCAAGCATCGGCTGAAGCAGTGTAAACACACTGAAGCCATTGAAACATGTGTGGAGTGACGAAGCCCGCTTCTCTTTGTGGCAGTCTGATGGAGGTGTCTGGGTTTGGCGAAGGCCAGGAGAGTACGCCTCCCTGACTGCATTGTTTTGACTGTAAAGCTCTTTTCAAGGGGTTAGCATGGGCCCCTTACTTCCAGTAAAGGGAAATCTTAATGGTTCATCTTACCGAAACATTTTAAACACTTTAAAAACTGTTATAAAGTGCTTTTTATAACAAGCCTCATTCACACACAGTTACACAGTGCTTGTATTCTATGACTTCATCTCATTCTAACTCATTCTAATGAATGCATGAGGAGCAATGTGGGCTTCAGTATCTTGTCCAAGGGCACTTCAGCAGCCAGACTGAAGGAGCTGGAGATCAAACCTCCAAACTTCCAACGAGTATACAACCCATTCTATCTCCTGAGCCATATCTGCCCTTGCCTCATTGCAAAACTTCCGTAAAGGCACAACTGGATAAGTATATATGGAAAAACTTCACTGACCCACACAGAGCCCAGACCTCAACCCCATCCAATACCTTTAGGATGAAGTAGAACAGAGATTGTGAGCCAGGTTTTCTCATCCAACATCTGTGTCTGATCTCCCAAATGTTCTTTTGGATGAATGGGCAGAACTCCAAAATCGTGTAGAAAATGTTCCCAGAAGATTAGAAGCTGGTATAGCTGCTGGGGTCCAACTGCCTGTGGATTTACTTTTTTACTACAAGCCTCACAGTGTTTTCTAAGTGCTTTTAAAAAAAACTATCACATGCACACTCACACAGATGCATCAGATGCAATTTGGGATTCAGCATCTTGCCCTAGAGCACTTGGATACTGGAGGAGGTGGGGCTCAAACCACCAGTCTTCTGATCGGTAGACAACCAGCCCTACTTCTTGAGCACTGCCCCAAAGTTAGAATATATAATACTGTCGTAGTAGTGTCAAATTTTTATCCATACAAAATAGAGCACCTTGAGGTGCTCTAATGATTCACATCACTTCAATTTGATGTGAATCTTCTCCTGTAGGTATAATGTGTGGGTGGTCCAGTACTATTGCCCATACAGTGTATGCTGACTGACGCACACATGCAGTCGGTTTGTTGCATTTTGATGTATTTAAGTTTACATTGCTTTGGTTGTGTTGCAGCTTTGGGGTCGTACATCATCATATCAGTTCTCATTTTGTTTTCCTCTTGTTTTTTTTTTCATTTTGCAGAATTTTAGCCAAGCATAATTAAAGTTATGCTCAGCTAAAACTTTATTATTATTATTCTTCGGCACCTGCTGTACCTCCTCCTACACTGTTTGTTGTACAGACATGGTTAATGCACCAAATCGATTGCCTTGGTGGTGCAACGATTGCTATTACTGCAGTTTTTGCATTGTGGTAAATGAACTGATGCTTTTCTACTCTAACTGAGCGCTCAAAGTGCTTTTTATTACAGGCCTCTTTCACCCATTCACACAGCACTTTATTATATGCCTTCAAGCACATTTAACTATCATGCACATGTTCACACTTCCATGGCTGCATCAGGAGCAATTTAGGGTTCAGAGTCTTGCCCAAGGACGCTTCAGCATGTAGACAGGAGTGGCCAGGGATCGAACCGCCCACCTTCCAGGTCTTCCCCCTGAGCCACAGCCGCCCTCTTTTTTGAGAAAATGTCACAAGAAAAGGACATTGGTCCTTCAATCTTTTTCTTTGATCTCTCGAGCAAGCCATGGACCGAGTCGGGCGGTAGCAACAATCCCAGCGTGGTTTCTCCAGAAATTGTGTAGTCTAGTTCATCATATAGTTCTACCGTGCTTTATTTTGATCCTTCTGTGCATCTTTGTCATCATTTTGTGTTTCTCATTTCGTGTTAAATGTTTGCAGGGGTTCCCTGGCCCTTAAGAGCCCATGTTGGGTTTCTACACTTACAGTAAATCTCTTAGAGTTGCTGTGTTAGTTGCAATATAAGAGACATAAAGTGAGAGTTCCACTGATAAGAGGTGGAGGCTGTGGTATTTAGATAAGCCTCCTGTGCATGATGCTATATATAGTCAAGCTTCCTATCATAAACTATCCATATCAAGGGCATGCAGTGGGATCACAATGCTGTACCGGAGAGATTAACCCATCCAGGACGTGTGTTGGCCTAGGCTATGATAACCTTGTCTTCACTTGTCAGGTCTGTAAACTTCATCAGGATTCCTCTTTCATCCAGCCTCTGGGGAAGCTGGCAGTTAATAGAGATATAAACCTTTAGAGATCCTCTATCTGCTCAGATGCTTCTCAGAGCAAACTATTCCCCTGCTGTGGGCTTGATTTGCCTTTTGTCTGAAAGCCTTCATGATATAGTATCTGGTAGCAATTGATAGAAGGATATCATACGCTTATTACAGCAGAAATGATCAGCTACTTGCAGTCCTAAAGGAGTGTTAAACTGATTTCATGGGAGTGCTACGCTGAATGATAAAAAGAGCGCTGCGAAGTGTTGAGGAGCCTACTGTACAACGGAGACACATTAAGTCCTTGTAGGAATATTATAGGGAAACGCCAGAATAATATTGGGGTTATTGTTAGAGGAAGTTTTAGTGTTTTCACAGTAATCTCAAGTGAAGACGGCGAATGAACCGGGGGTCTTATATTGAGCTTGACTCCAGTAAAAAAAACAATAAGACTGAACACTAATCACGCATCAGCTCCCATCTCCACTGTTGCTCGAGAGCAGGATGGTGGTTTTGAGAACGTAGTCATAGCAACAGGATATCTATCACAAAAGAGTGACACGTTCTCAATAGTGCATGTTTGTGCTTTTTCTGAATTGTGATGAAACGTGACAAGAGCCTGCTGTACAGCGCTATGAGTTAGATAACTTGAATAGTGTTATGGCACGTGTGACTGAAGTTATCGATCTCAGTCGTTTGCGTATTGCTGAAGAGGAGCTCATTAGCATGGCTGAAGAAAGACACATCAGACTGTTAGCAAGTCAGCAGCTCTTATTCATCATAATTCAGTCTGTTTGAAAAACCCTGAGTGGGAAAGCTTCATGGATTCAATTTTTGGAAGTATTACATAGATTTTAACATTTACAAAAACCTCCCAGGCAATAACTATCTAATTAAGCACAAACTAAATTGCCTTTATTATCATGGCATTGTCCAACACAGTCTCATGGCACTTTGTGAAATACTCATAAATTTAATCTATTGCTTTATGACCCTGTGCACACATTTCCCTACCTTGATTTATTTATGTTTTCCATTTTAGTGGACTTTTTTCATTTTTTATCAGTCTACCGTTTGCTGTCTGTGTGCAAAACCTGAAGTTTTTCCTGCTGTCCTGTTTCTCCACACTTGGAGGCTGGAGAGGTTCATGGAGGCTAAAGTCATTTCACTCCTCACAGGTAGAGTCCCTCGTTTTTTACACTTAAGTTGCACTTTTTATTCGTCGCTTGTCACTAAGAGCTTTTCACTTACAGTTGTGTAAAAAAGTAAGCTCTCACAGGACTCCATGCAGTCCTGTTAAGAACTAAGAACACTTCATGATTCGAAAGGTTGTAGATAGACCTAACGTTAGCAGAAAAATATGAAGTAATCCATTTCTGTGTGACTTTACCAGCGTGTCACATGGTTGTGGAGGAATTTTGGCCCACCCTCCTTTACAATGTTGCTCCAGTGCATTACCACTGCACTTCAATAGGATTGAGGTCTGGACTTTGACGGGGCCATTGCAACACCTTGATTCTTTTCTTTTTCCGCCATTCTGTTGTAGATTTGCTGCTGTGCTTGGGATTGTTGTTCTGTTGCATTACTTATTTTGGTCTTAGCTTTAGCTGCCGGGTAGATGGCCTCAGAATTGACTCGATAGTACTTTGGTATACAGAGGTGTTCACGGGCAACTCAATGGCTGCAAAACAAGCCCAAATCATCAGCCCTCTACCACTGTGCTTGACAGTTGGTTTGATTTGGTTGTACTGATACTCAGTGTTTGAATACTCACTAAATGTGGCACTGTGCATTATGGCCACACATCTCCACTTCGACCTCATCTGTCTAAAGGACATTGTTCCAGAAGTCTGGTGATTTGTTCAAATGCAACATTGCAAACCTGAGCTGTGCTGCCATTTTCTTTTTAGAGAGAGCATGGTTTGCTTGGCAACCCTTCCCAACAAGCCATACTTGTTCAGTGTTTCATTTATTTGTACTTCCATTAAGTACAAATAAGCTCGCTGAGGCCTGTGATGTCTGACATGTAGCTTTTGGGTGGGTTTTCTCGGAGTTCTTCACAGTCTGACTTTGGGGTGAATTTGCTGAGACATCCACTCCTGGGAAGATTGTGACATTGTGTGAAAACAAACCTACATGCTCCAGATCAGCAAACTGCCCAAACTTCTGCTTTTTTTTTAGAGGTGGTCACGCTGGCTGATGATCAAGTGCATTTGACTAGCAGCACCTGGCTGCTATTTACCCTCTTAAATCCTGTGGAAGCAGTAAGCGTGTAGTGTTTCACAGTACTGCATAGAGTCCTGTGAAAACCACATAGATACCACATTCTTTTTCACAGGACTATGTGGTATCCAAAAGGCTTGTTCTGTTATGACTGAATGGGATGTTTTAGGCTTAATCCAATAACACTTACAGAAAAAACACCTCTCAAGGTTGATTACAGGTATATTCATCCATCCTTTTTCTTAACTGCTTTTCAGGGATCTATCCCAGCTCTCATAGATCAAGAGGCACAGCACGCTGTGGACAGGTCACTGATCCAATTCAGGGCCAAAACTAAGAGACAGACAGTCATTTATACTCTAAATGAAACATGACTCAAAATCAATAATAATGTTGCAGGGGGTGTAAATCAAATGTTTTCTAACAAGTTCACTGACTTAAATGGTGATGTGTTGTGTTCACAACTTGTTTCTAATGCCCTCAAGTGTCTAATAAACATTGGTTATGTATTTCTTCTTAAATGTGTTTAGATCCCACAAAGTCAAGATTTTCTTCCAAAGTTAAAACAGGTTTTGTTGGTTTCTTTGATCACTGCCCTCATCCTGTTGGTTTAATGTGGCAGAGCTTTATATGGAAAATGAAAAATTACTCTTATTAATATGCCAAAAAGGATTTGGTACCATTTTGAAAAAGAATCTGGTCCAGACAAAATCTGAAACCACACTGACGCAGTTCTGATGAAGTCATGGAGTGTTTTTTTCCCCCTCCTCTTTGAAGCTGAGTGTTTTCTCATAAATACTAAATGCAAAATATAGATTCAAAGGTTAAAAGTTTGAAAAAGCACCACAAATCAGAGCATAAAATTAACTGTACCAAATACATGAAGCCACATACACAAATAAAATACTTTGGTCCTGGTTGAACTTCACAATAAACATCCTCTCGTGACATAATTCAGATTATATTTATGCCTGTAAAGCAATATCAACAGGCTGTATTACTTATTTTTAATCAAAGTAAAATGTACTGCTTTATCTGTGGTGTTCTGATTTATCTTGTCTGTCATAAATGTGATAGCTGTTCAGGGTTCATGTTTGACATACACCTGTGATCTGTCAAGTCAATACAGAACAGGAACTGCAAGATGGAAAACAGATAAGCGCCAGCAGGTACACTCAGCAATATAGTTTTGCATGACAGTCTGTGTTCTCACAAGCCTCCACTAATGACTAAAGATAGGGATTTGTGACTGTGACTCTCAGCGCATATATGTATATATAAGCTTTAGCCTGTATTATATCATTATATTATTATTCTCTGCTGCCCCCATGTGGTACAGACCAAAATGTGCAACAGTTAAGGGATGTCACTCCTCAAAATGCAGACATCAGTATTAATATCTTAATGAAACGAGAAATTCAATAAATGACATTCAAATACGTAATGGGAAACAGCCTGACTGGCTATATTGGTTAGTTGGAATTACTTTTGCCACTGTTTGAACTGGAAGTTGGTATGTACTTCAGTTCAGTAAAAGCCAAACATTGACATAAGGTGCACACTTTGTGCCTGTTGTACTCGACTGCATAATGTCCTTTACAGGTCTTTAAGTAAGAACTAATCCCTTTAATCCTATAGTCTACAATACATTAACCCTATTATCCACACTCTCAGGCATGAGTCAAAGGGAATTGATTTATAAAAGTATTCTGAAAATCCTCAGGCAGTTACAGTGATGTGAAAAAGAAAGTTTTCACAGGGCTCTCTCTATGCAGTTATACAGAAAAACTAAGAATACCCCATGATTCAATAGCTTTTCAAACCATCTTTAGCAGCACTAACTTAAATGTTTTCTGGATGACTTTATCAGTCTCTCACAATGTGGAGGAATTATGGCTCACTGTTCTTTATAACTTTGCTTCCGTTTGTTAAGGTTTGTGGGCATTTGTTTTTGCACAGCTCTCTTAAGGTCCTCCCACAGCAGTTCAATCATGCTGAGGTCTGGACTTTGACTGGGCCATTGCAACAGCTTGATTCTATTCTTTTGCAGCCATGTTACTGTAGATTTGATGCTGTGTTTGGGATCACTGTTCTGTTTCATGACCCAGTTTGGGTCAAGCTTTAACTGTCGGACAGATGGCCTCACATTTGACTCTAGAGCACTTTGTATACAGAGGAGTTCATGGTCAAATCAATCATTGCAAGGTCCCAAAGTCCTGTGGCTTTAAAACTCCCCTGATATGCTTGGTCTTGTCTAGTCAAAGCAAATTGTTCAAGAAGTCTTTTAATTTGTTCAAGTGCAACTCTGCAAACCTACACTGTGCTGTCATGTTCTTTTTGGAGAGAAGAGGCAACCCTTCCAAACAAGACTTTGTACTGTCATGAACTTTAATATTCCTCATGCTAACTGAGGCATGTAGAGTGTAATAAATATCTCTTTATGGGTTTTTTCAGTTTCTCTGACCACAGCACAGTCTGATCTTGGGGTGAATTTGCTGGGTCATCAGCTTCTGGGAAGAGAAAGGCATTGTGTTAACACACACTGGAATACCCCAGAGTAGCAAAGTGCCAAAACATCTGCTTTTAGGCAGTCACACTGGTAGCAGATCAGTTAATCAAGGTCATTTGAGCAGCAGCGCCTGGGTGATACTTCATTTTTAATTTCTATAGAAGCAGTAAGGGTGTATTTAGTTGTTCATAGGACTGGATTTCTTTTTCTTTTTGCCCTATACTTTTTTTGGCAACTTAGATTTTATCGGGCTTTTGCAGAACATGACAAAATGACATTAAAAGAGAACATTGCCAGGCACTCCTTCATCCATTTACCATCATTTTCAGCACAGTCAGAATATCTTAAGAAAATTAGGTCTATAAGATACAGAAGTGGAGTATATCTGTGAACAGAACACCCCTTGTACATTGTCTTTAACAATAATAATGAAAAAACATAAATTAAAATAAAAACAAAGTAAGGAATGAAAAAAGGGGATTGTCAGGTCATAGCAATATCTGATAATGAGTGGAGGGTTGTAGGATGCATCACTCATCTATCCCAGTATTTGCTTGCCCTATACTTTTTTTAAAGTCTGATGGGCCTTTTCTTACTTGTTTTCACGCATAAAATTATTTTTTTCCGCTAAGTTGTAAAGAGCTAAAGGTACTTTAAATGTCTTTTTTTTAAAAAAATAATTCTACCTTCATTTTAAACTTGGTGCTGGTTCCTTTTTAGTATATATGTAAGACAAGTATCACTTGGATTAGTAAACTTATGTGGTCAAAAAGTGAATTAAGACTGCTAAACCAGAAGTGTATTATGTGAACAAATAAATAGTAAGGTTTAATACAACAGTTTTACATTGTGCACGAGTACAAATCTGAACAATTCTGTACAAATCAGTGATATTTAATGACGTGTTCAGACAAACAGTGGTTCTTTAAAGGCTAAACAGCTGCCCTGAGTCACAAAAATTACAAATCTAAAGAGAGAAAACATCAGAAAATTTTACAAATACGTTTGAAACTCATACCCTCCCCAAGAAGTCTTGTTTTATTTCACTGCATCAAGACAATACTTCCATAAACAATCCATAGGCATATACAAAGAAGCCTGGTATGTTTGCTTCATTGGGAATACATGAAAATTAATACAATCATAAATCACAAAAAATCCTCAGCATATCAAATATCTTATTACTACCCTAAAGAAAAGTTTAAACCCTTATAATGGTGTCTTTGTGTAGCTAGAGCAATAAAGATGAATTTGTTTCCATTTTCTTCTCAATAAATTAATTAAAAGGTGAGCATACATTTTTTGTGATACAAAAATCTTGCATATTGTACCTACATAACTGCAAAAAGTAAAAATGATCAAATCCTTTAAGCTTCACAAAAAAGAAACAGTTTGTGGTGTAGTACACTTACTAAAATTCACATGAAAGAAGTTGTAGGATTGCAGCAAACATTTCAGCTTTACATACTTCGTAATAAGTAAACATCACAATACTTTAAATTGTGTTCTAAGAGCATATTTGTTGATTCAGTTGTAAATTCAAAGGTGCAATTTTTAAAAAAGTGTAGTAGTAATTTAAGCCTGACCTCGGGGCTTTTGATTGACTTTTCCACTGGTTTTATTTTAGGGACAGTGTGGTATTCATCACCCTTGCATGACATTTTACTTTGCATACCCTTGTTTGCATAGATGTAACAAGTGATAAGTGACTTACAACTTACATGCATAATCTTTTAATTTGAATATAAAGTTTTTTCTGCTAGGAACAGAGGTTGATCAAAATTGTTGTGTTCCCTCCAAAACTATTGGAATAGCAAGGCCAATTCATTTTTGTTGTGTGCTGAAGATATTTGTGTGTGAGATAGATGAGAAAAATGAATATAAGAAGAGAGATCAGAGTTTCAAGTTTTATTCTCTGGTCTTGATATTTAAATATATTAAACAACATAGAACTTCACACATTTTGTATCAAACCACTGAGCAGTTCAAGTGAGCAAAAGTATTAACAAGTAACAGGTATTTCTTGTTACTCAGGTGTGTCATATAAGCTTGACTGTTTAATCATTAAGTAGCCCTGGATATCTACTCTCAGTTTAAGCTTTGGGTTTCACCAGTGCAGACTACATTTGTAGTTAAGCATGGCTGACGAACATGAAGACCAGAGAACTGAAAAAGAAGAAACCACTGGTATACTGAGCAACAGGCATTGAACCAGCTGTCCTAGGAAAACAACTGATGACAGACAAATAATGACAGCGGTAAAGAGAAATTCCCAAAACCAGAGTCCATAACATCACGAACAACTTCCAAAGACCAGGGGTGGAAATATAGAGGCTAAGAGTCAAATCACTCATCAGCAGTAAAAATTTGAAAGTCAGATTGGAATTTGCAAAAAAAGTACAGAGATAAGCTAAAACAGTTCAGGAAAAGTTTTATGGACTTCCAAAATTTTACGGACCGATGAGACCAAGCTCAACCTCTACCAAAGTGATAGAGAAAGAAGGGATCTGCACATAATTCTAAACATGCAAGCGTATCTGTGATGACTTATGTGTTATGCGTCATGACTTGAGCTTACTTGGCTACTTCTGGAACAGGCTCCATCATTTTTATTGATGTTGTATCTCGCAATGGTAGTAGCAGAATGAATGCAGAAGTCTACAAAACATACTATCTGCTAATTTACAGAGAAAAACATTCAAACTAATCATGAGGAAGTTCAGTATGTCGAAAGACAATGACCTAAAACAAATTGCCACCTTGGCAAAGGACTTCATCAGAAAGAAAAAATAAAGGTTTTGGATTGGCCAAGTCAAGATCTTAACACAATAGGACGTACATTTCACCTCTTGAAGAGAAGACTGGAAGAAAAATCAGACAAAACAGACAACTGAAAGATATTGTGACTAAAGCCTAGAAAAGCAAAACCAATGAAATAACAAGAAATCTGATGCAGTCTACTGTATGTATCATAGGCTTGATGCAGTTATTGCAAACAATGAACATGCAAACAAATTTATAACTTTAATTTAACTGAAAACATGAAACTCTGATCTCTTTTCTCATATCCATCCTTTGATCTCACAAATGAATTCAGTGCACGGCAAAAACAAACTGCTCTTCCAGTACTCTTAAGGGAACTGTATATTTTAAAAGAAAGCATGTTCTCAAATAAAAGCAGAGCACAACAACAAAATGTATGTTTTAACCTTGAAAAGTAGGGATCAGTGTTTTGAGGCATGCACTGGTTATGCATCAGCTACTACTGTTGTACAACTTTGAAGGTTCTATAAATGAGAATTTGAGCATTAATACACAGCGCACATCTGTTCACTGTGAAAAGATGTAGTAGCCCTATGGCATCCTCAAAAGAATAAAGTAAAATGTACGCTGTGTTAAGCTCCAAGCTCTTGTGTGGTAGTACAGTAAATGTTAGCCTCTCACTTCAAAACCATTGGCCTTCCCTTTGTTTAAAGAGATAAAAGTAACAGTGAAAGGAGAGAGGTCAGTACAGCATGTTAAGCTGATGCTGAAGAAAAATAAAGAACAGCAAAACATATTTTTATGTTATTTATCTAATTTATCTTCACTTGTTTCACTTGCCTTGTTGCTCTTGCCTGCTCTCAACTTCAGCATGTGCCTGCTCTGCAGACATGAACAAAAACACACACTAATAACTATGGAGTTCCCTGCAATGGATGGGCCATACTGCCTACAACCCAACACGCACACACACATCCCCAATTTGTGACCTCTCGCTGGCTTTCCCTCTCTGCTAATCTCAGCTAGAGACCCTTTACCTTTGGGAAGTGAAAAGGACCAGTGCAGTGCCTAACTGGGCCAGACCCACACCAAGAGACTTCTGATAATCATCCAATCACAAAAATGCGAGCATGTGAAGATTTAACTAACATAATTCAAAAATATGTTGCTGCAGCACAGACACATTGCCTGGCCAAAAAAGTCACACACTCTAATGTCTCCTTGAACGGCCTTTAGCTTTGATAACAATACTTATCCGTGGCATCCTTTTGATCAACCTATGTAATTTTACAACATTTATTTCTGTCTGGACTCTGTGGCAGGCAATCCTTGTATGAAAATGATGTTTCATGTTCCCTGAACCACTCTTTCACAGTTTGAGTACGATGAATCCTGGTGGTGTCATCTAGAAATCCACCCATACCATCAGGAAAGAAAAAACCTATTGATGGAAAAACCTGCTCATTCAGTATATTCAGTTAGTCAGTTGATCTCATTTTTTGAGCACATAACATTGCTGAACCTAGACCTGATAAACAGAACCCCAGGTCATTACACTAACCCCACAGGCTTGTACAATAGGCACCAGGCATGATGGGTCTATCACTTCATCTGATTTCTTCTTATCCTGATGCAACCATTACTTGGGAACAGGGTAAATCATCATTCAGTATTTTTTTTTTTTTTAACAACCACATTTCTGCCTCAGAGATGATGGTTCACCACTATCCTTCCAGGGTTTGAATAATTCTTTGGACAGTTCTAAACCCAATTTTGGTAGTTTCAGCATCTTCATAGTTTTCTTTGCTTGATGCAGGGCATTAACTTGACCCTGCTGAAAGGAAGTAACGTCTACTCCACAATCATGGGATATATTTTCCAACTAGGTTGTTCGAGAAATGAGAAGCTACTAAAGGTATAAGTTAGGGTTAATAACCTGTTGCCAGCTAAAACATATTTATCACTGCAGTAATTATTCAATGGAAGGCTCTTACCTACGTATTAGCAAGTTAAATCCAGGAGATTATTTTTTTGGCCAGGCAGTGTATAAAAAGCTAGCTAATATCATGATTTCCCAGATTAACTATGCAAAAATGGACATGGTGGGGGAACACAGCCTCCAGTTTTTTATGTTGCCTACTAACAGTGGTCAGGACAGGTGACTCTGTAAGGTCAGTGGTTGGCTAAAAAAAAAAACCTTGCCACCCAGTGCTTTTGTCCATCAACATCAATTGATACATGTACTGTTTCATGTGTGACACACAACACGTACTGTCTGACGCAGCATGAATGTTGTCTTCAAATTCTTTAGATTTTGTGGATAATTTGAGTTAATTTTTAAATGTTTAAAAATAAATGCCTTCCATATTTCACCTTTAACTGCTTTAGACCAAAAGAGGGCTCTGATCCCACGGTAGCAGGTCTAAGTCTGTATATATTTTATTTTAAAGAGCATTCCAAATTTTGTCCAGCAAAATCATATTCCAAAATATCACTATTTTCCATGTTAGCAAATCTGATTAAAATATAATTTTCTACACATTTAAGACCTCTGGGCACATTTTGTCATCACCCACCGCAAGTAGAAGGAAGTCTAATACTACACAGAGTGCTATCTGCCCCCTCTGCGCTGGACAACTATGGTCCCTGCCACAATGTCATACACAGTCCTGTTGTGCTGGAAAAAGAGGAGAGTAATGAAGACAGGAAAGAGGAAGGCAATAGAGAAGTTCTTGTTCAACGCCCGCACAGTAGAGCTGTGAAAATCAAGACAATAGAGACAAGACAAAATATAAGCTCAGACTGGGAATTGCTGAGTCCCACACAGATGCTCTACAAGAACTCGAGACTACTAAATACATTGGTTTGTGATTTTGAAATATCAAATTTCAGTTTTTACATTAAATAATACTTCACAATTTAATCAGGAAAACTGCATTCCACCTACTGTACACTCACAATACAACTATGTTCAAATTTTACTCATACGTGTTTATGCAGTTAAAAAATAATGTTCTTTCGGCTTTTAATCTAAAAAATAACTCAACAAGAAAATATAAAATGAGATAACTCACGCTGAGAAGGATACATTAGATGCTGGAACCACAAGAACACAGTTGGGACGTACAAGAGTGGATGTATCACACGTCACCACCCGTAGGCCAAGCAGGAACTTCCCTGGAGTAGCACCGCCAGCACCCCAAATACAGATTATCTGATTGGATAAAAACAATAAACTTAAGACAGCTTTCACTGAATATTACTCAGTTAGCACCACTACAGTCAAAAGAAAACTGTTATGTCCATCTCCTGTAATTTATATTTGGCTTTGTATGGTGCCGCTCTGGGATCTCTCTGGCCTTCAGTGAAAGCTGGAAGACAAAACAGAGCAAGCATCAATGACAACTGATAAAATGGATACAAAGGCCTATGCAACTCTGCTAAAATGCCAGGTTTTGTGATGTAAAAAAATGAGAGCAATATAAATAATTTCAGAATTTTTCCACTTTTAATATGACCTATAACCCACACAGGTTAATTAAAAAACAAATTACTTTAGGGGACAAAAATAAAAACAAAGTGTGCACACCCTCTTATAACTGAGGATGTGGCTGTGTTCAAAATTCACCTTCAGCTGCTCCCTTGTATACTCCCCAAGGGGGTCACCAAAGCGGATTAATCCACATTGGTTATTTTGGCGGAGCTTTTACATCAGACGCCCTTCCTGACACAACCCTCCATACTCCATACTCCAATTCACCAATCACATTAAAATCAAAAAAGTTTAGCTGTTTAAGATTCATCTTATGGAAAAAATTGTGGTCTACAAAGAGTTACAAAGTCTCAAAAGGATCTTCTTGTTGAAAGGCATCAGTCAAGAGAAGGGTACAGAAGAATTTCCAAGTCACCAAATATACAGTGGAACACAATGAAGATATCAACAAGTGGAGAAAATATGACACAACAGTAGCATTAGCAAGAAATGGACGTTCCACCAAAATTGACAAAAAGACAAGAAGAAAACTGGTCAGGGAGGCTGCCAAGAGGCCTGCAGTAACATTAATGAGACTGCAGGAATCTCTGGCAAGCACTGATTGTGTACTGCATGTGACAACCAACAATCTGTGCATTCTTCATATGTTCAGGTTGTGTGGTAGGGTGGCAAGATGGAAGCCTCTTCTTATAGAGAAAAAACATCCAAACCCAGCTAAATGTTGTAACAACATAGATCAAGTCTTCCAAAAGCATGTGAGAAAATGCATTATGGTCTGATAAGACCAAAGTTTAACTTTTTAGCTCTAATTCCAAATGGTCTGTTTGTTGCACAAACAACATAGTGCATCACCAAAAGAACACCATGCCCATGGTGAAGCATGTTGGTGGCAGTATTATGCTTTCAGGGCATTTCTCTTTAGCTGGAACTCAGGCTTTCAGTCAAGGTAGAGGGAATTATAAACAGCTCCATATACCAGTTATTTCTGGCACAAAACCATCAGGTGTCTGTGAGAAAGCTGAAGACCCAAAGCATACATCCATAACAACAAAAGAATGGCTTCAACAGTAAAAGACGTTTTAAAGTTTGGAATGGCCCAGTCAGAGCCCAGACATGAATCCAAATGAAAATCTGTGGGGTGACCTAAACAAGATTGTGTACAGGAGATTCCCTCACAGTCTGACAGATGTGGAGCACTTTTACAAGGAACAGTTGACAAATACTGCCAAGTCAAGATATGCCACACTGATAAATTCCTACCCCAAAAGACTAAATGCTATAATGAAATCAAAAGGTGTTTCACAAAGTATTATTTCAAGGTTGTGCGTATCTATGCAAAAGATTTTAAAATGTAAGTTCTAAAATTATTTATCTGACGATTTTTACACCTCAAACCTGGCATTACAGCAAGGGTGTTTAGACATTTTATCCACTGTTTGATGTTGCTCAAGTCAGTTACAGCACAAAAGGAGGAACTGGGGTGCAAATGGGTTGCAAAGCAGCTTACAGATGCTGTAGGCAACTGTAGACAGATTGAAGGAGCTTAAACGGTACCCCTTATGTAAGAATTGCCAACTGGATGTAAACAACAGTACCAACTGAACAATTAGCTGATGTAAGCTGGTACTGAGATTAGCTGATCTGCCTGGACTGCAGCTGAGCTTGATTTTGTGGCTTTTCTGCCCAATATTTTTACAATATTATACGCATAACCATAAAAAACAAAATATATGATGTGATAAATAAAAGCAAAAGTAACTAATATCACCACGTTCTCATTTAAAACAGTAAAAGGAGAGGAACAATTTTTCAGGCTAACACAAACAAGCTCAGAGGCATAGAAGGAAGCATGCCAGATGGTGTTAGTCTGAGCTGAGGTGCCTGAATATCCCAGTGTGGGCTCCCACCTGGGAAAACAAGCCAATATCACAAGTACAACAGGAGACGGGATAAGTGACTTAATCTCAGGCAACTATGAATGCAACGTTGCATCACTGCTCTCAATGGGAAACAACATTGTAAAGAACTCTGATGCTGCCTGGCTCATCATTTAGCAAGACAATACAACAGTGAAGTGGCTCCTATTGAGTGTAAATGAGGGCAGTGTGGAATACTATCTATACTACCTCTGGTATTTTGTTTTAATTCACTGTTCAGCCCTGTACAGTATTATATTAAGAATACATTTGTAAAGTAAAATAAGAATTAAACAGTTCCTCTGTTGCAATAAATACTACATGAAACATACTGTATGCATTACCAATATTAAAATATCTTACACACATATTGTCTAAATCAACAATACAGTTTTAATTCAGCCAGCTAAAAATAACCATGTATTCTAATGTAATAAACACATGATGACATATGAATTTCCAGTGGCAAAAATAATAATATTTAGGATTATTATACATCTACACATCACATACACTCTGGGAAAATGTATTGGGCCACACCTCTTAGTCACTGAAGTGTTCATTTAGCCCCATTGTCACAGATGTATATGTCATGATCTGTGTGTTCTGTTGTTGTTGTTTTTGAGTCCCCTAAAGCCTTTTGTATTCTCAGTTTTCATATGCATTTGCTTCCCTTGTTTATTTCTATATTCGAGTTGAGCCCCACCTTATTTTATTTCCATTATTGTATTTCTGTTTAGTCGTACTCTTTGAGCCTTTCTATGTTGCTTTTCAGTTCCCCAGTATTGTCCCTGCTGTGTTCTTGTCTATTATCAAGTCTGCCGTTATGTCATGTTCTGTTATGTTTTCCGTTCCTGTTTTATTTTGAAGCTGGTTCAGGCTTGTGCATTTGTGTTCAATTTACTTCCTGCACCTGATTATTGTCACCTGTGTACCTCTCCCTCCTGTTTCTCGTTTGCTCATTAGTCTGTGTCTTTTATATTCAGTCTCTCTTCAGTTCAATGTTGCGTCCTCAATGTTATTTGGTGGGTTTTTTTTTAGCCGTGAGGGAGTTTTGTTTCTGTTAGTTTCCTTTTGGATTTTTGCCCTGGACTTTGTAACCTTTGTTGGTGAGTGGCTTAATAAAGCCTTTTCTGTTAATCTGTCGGTCTCTGAGTCCTGCGTTTGGGTCCTCTCTGTACTCTCTCCCGGCCATGACAGTAGGATGCGACCAGAAAATGGACCCAGCGGACTGTACCTGCACGCCTGAGGTTTTGCAGGAGATCATTAATAAGCTGGCTAGTCTGACTACAGAACTGAAGGAAGCTGTGGACCCAGTGAAGAGGCTATTTCCTCTTCTCTCAATCCTGGACATTTTCCATTCACGGCCCTGTCTGCAGTCTATTCCTCTCTTCTTAAAGCTCTGGCACTTTGCTTACTTTACCAGAAAGCAAGTTATGGTGGAGATGCATGGAAGGGACATTAATGAGGAAAATTTCCCACCTCCTCCACCACTGCCAGAGCTCCATGCTTCAGCCACAGCCTGCCTGCTCATCCCCTCCGGAGTATATCACGCTTCACGAGTATTTCGCTCGAGCCACTGCTGCCTCAGCATCCCGCCTGGCTGAAACCGCTTCCTCCTCTCCTGCTCCGCTCACAAAGAGGAAGCGCCGGACCCACCGACGCCACTCAGACTCTCCTGCCTCTGCACCGCCCAGCATCCCCGCCTCGTTCCCGCTGTCCCTGTCCCGAGGAGGTGAGTTTTGGAGCAGCCAGCAGAGCGTCAGGAGCAACCGTCACCGGAGCCGGAGGAGCAGCCAGCAGAGCGTCAGGAGCAACCGTCACCGGAGCCAAACACACCTTTCTGTTTCTCACCCCCTTTCTGAGAAAAGAATCCTGGTGTTAGGGTCCCCTCTGTGTGTTTTTGAGTCAGGGTTTCCTCGTTAGGGCCCCTCTGTCTGTATTTCTCCGCCTGCGGCCGGCGTGGCACCTGTTCCGCCCGCGGCATTAACATCAGTTCAAAAACTATGCGCTGGGAACTTCAGGCACTTGCATGTACATCTTACATCACTAAGCACAATTACAAGCATTGGAGAGGTGTAAACCACACAGACTGTTACCTGTCTGACTGCACTGTGCCAACTGTAAAGTTTGGGGGGGTAGTGACGATGTTATGGGCTTGGTTTTCTGGGGATGGCCTGGGCCAAAGGAAAATGTTAATGCTTCAGCTTACCAAGACATCTTGAACAATTCTATGCTTTCAACTTTGTGGATGAGTTCAGTGTGAAGGACCTTGACTGGCCCACACAGAGCCCTGATCTCAACACCATCCAACACCTCTGAAATAAACTAGAACAGAGATCGTGACCCAGGCCCTCTCATTCAACATCAGTGTCCGACCTCACGGATGCTCTTCTGGAGTAATGGGCAAAATTTCAACAGACACACTCCAAAATCCTGTAGAGAGCCTTCCGAGAAGAGTGGAAGTTGTTATAACTGCAAAGAAGGGACCAACTCCATATTAATACCTATGGATTTAGAATGGGATGTCATAATAGCTACTGTAGGTGTAATGTGTAGGTGACCCAATACTTCTGTCCATATAGTGTAGCTCACTCATTATCAAGTCAGTGTGAAATGTGACCCACCTCATAGACACACACTAGTATCCTGTAGACCAGAGCAACAGCCATCATCTTCTGTAGGTCTTCCAGGGATGTGTTCTCATCTATCTCCTCTACAATGAAGTGAGTGATGAATTTGGCAATGTCCCTTTAAAGAAGAGAGAGTGTTTGTGCAAGAGAGATGGAAATTGGCATGACTTGGCATTTCAGCTATGTCTTTTTTTGCATAACTGACCCACTGCCAGCATTTTCACATTCAATAAAGGCTATTTATGAGTCTTTGCTTGTTTATCCTCGTAGCTTCAAAGCTGTATTATTTATAAGAGTCGTTGATAGTTTTACTCACTTCATACCACTCAGATACATGATCCACAACACAATGGTGGCCTTCACACAAAACAGGATAAAGAAGTCCACTGTCTCTGCTAGAAACCTCTGGAGTGGAGAGGGGATAGTGTACTCTCGTCCTATGAAGCAGATGAAAAGACAAGTGTGCACCTTTTTTCCCATCAGAATACTCTCTTCATTACCATAGTTAAAGATAATTCAATTCAATTTTATTTTATTTATATAGCACCAATTCACAACAAAAGTTGCCTCGAGACGCTTTACACTGTACAGTAAAGACCCTACAGTGTTAGAGAGAAAACCCCAACAATCAGACAATCCCCTATGAGCAAGCACGTGGGAAGGAAAAACTCCCTTTTAACAGGAAGAAACCTCCAGCAGAACCAGGCTCAGGGAGGGGCAGCCATCTGCCTCAACTGGTTGGGGGTAAGGGGACAGAGAAGAGAGAAAGGAGAGCAAAGAGACACAGACTATGGGAGAGAGAAGACAACATTCAATGACATGCAGCAGTAACAAATAAATAAGCTCAAGTGTTTCATGTATAGTCACTGAACAGCTGAAAGTCACAAAAGGTATAAATAAATAGGACTAAGAAAGACCTTAGAAGACTTAAGCATATAAGCTTGTTTCCTCTAGGTCATTTACTTAAACCTGTTTCTCATCACACTCATGACCTAGCTTTAACATAGGGTTAGGTATTACAAGCAATTGTTATGACCTAATCAGATTACAACTATCTTGAGGCCCGATTATGTTTGAAAAAAAACATGTAGTTAGATTACAGTTGGCATTCTAATGGTTTAATCATATTTATGTATGGGTTATGTTTATAAATTATGAACTAGTTATAAAAGCACAATTTGATTTAACCAGCTGTAAATGCAGAATATACAACATGAGTTGCATTGAAAATGTTCTAAGTTGTTAAAAGAGACAATTGTTAGAACTAAGTTCTTTGTGTGGAGGATCAGGCCAAAATAATTTACCCATAATTGCTACAAAAGACAAACCACTTCTCTCATTTTCAGAAGGTTTATTGGTTTTTCAAATCTACTCACTGGCCATATGAGGATCTACCTCTGATCAGTTAAAGAGACCTCCCAGAAATGGATGCCAAAATCATTGTGCACAGACATTTTATAGTTTCACAGTTTTACATGCCCAGTAATCAATTGGTCTAAAGTTGGGGAGGAGTTGTGGTTTAAACTTAACTCTCCCTTAGGGTCAAATCATCGATGATGACACCCTGTTTGAAAACTTCTCTTTGTTCTAAATTTCCCCTAAACCCACCTCTGTGAGTACTTTTCCAAAATGTGTCTACCTCTGACACACACACACAGTAACCCCCCACTTCTCTACCACAATGGAATGTGACTGTGTGTGTGAAAGTGTCGTAAAACCAACAAATGAGAGACTTCTCTGTGCTAATGCTTGTGACACAGAATTAAGGAACCTGTAACCTTCATGTAAAGGAATATGTACACTCACACGTGTGTATGTATATATATATATATATATATATATATATACACACACATACACATACATACATACACACACACACACACACACACACACACTCACTATCAGTCAAAAGTTTGGACACACTTGGCCATAGTGGAGTATGGCCAAGTGTGTCCAGACTCTTGACTAGTAGTGTATATTTGTGGATGACACAGCAAACTGTGTTCACAGACCCCCATTTCTGAAAGGTTTCCTGAGCCCATGCAGTGATTTTCATGACAGAATTATGCCTGTTTGCAATGCAGTACTGCCTGAAGGCTCAAAGATCACAAGCATCCAGTATTGGTTTTTGGTTGTGTCCTTTGCACACAGATATCTCCAGGTTCTCTGATTCTCTTGATGATATCATGCACTGGAGATGATGGAAAATTCAATGTCTTTTCATTTTTACATTGAGGAACATATTTCTAAAATTGCCTCACAATTTGTAAGCACAGTTTCTGGCA
>VUQH01026733.1:0-12708 GCA_015106775.1 Etroplus canarensis
GGGGCAGGATAGAAAGAAAGAGTGAGAGAGGAAAGAGAAAGGGGGAGAAGTTAAGAGATAGAGTGAGAGAGAAAATAATGGGGTGGAGGGGTGAGGGAGGAGAGCTATGTGATGTGGAGAAGAGAAAGTAAGAGGAGGAGAGAGAGAGAGAGAGAGAGAGAGAGAGAGAGAAAGAGTGAGCCAGACACTGCTCAAATTTGGTCTCCATGGCAACACAGCCAGGCTGCTGGTAGGGTTGGCGGGCGCTGCGGCAACGTGAGCCTTTCCACTGCGCTACAGAGCGAAACGCCTGCAAGTCTCTCCATGGAGCCACACAGGCCTGCTGAGCAACAGGCAGCGAGCAGAGCACAAAGCTGCTGTGCTCTAATTTTACTCCATTGCATGTGCACACTCAAGTTCACTCGCAGATACATACATATTTTACATATGTGGAACACACGTAAAAAAAAAAAAGGAGGTCTTACAAACATTTTTGAAAGATTAAAACAAGAACACGCGTAAGCATTCACAAACATGGGCACAAACAGAAGTGTATGTGCATGCCTGCAAGTGCACAAGTTATTAGGTGGGATGTGCACGATAAAAGAAACAGCAGATACGTTTCCCCCTCTCTTACTCATGCACACATACTATCACGAGCAACCACCAGTGAATTTGTTCATATGCAACACTCTTGATCACACAAGCAACACCTGTTAGCTGTTAAATCCATACAGCCTTCCAGATGTCACATATTAAACCAGCAGGATGCAACTCAGGCTACAGATCAGCTCTGAGCTCTGATTGGCTGGACTACCTGAGGATCTCTGTTTCTTGGTTTTACTTTCTTGTCAGAGCATATTTTAAAGGCAAACAGGCATCCACCTTGACTCGTCATCAAGTCACCGCTTGCTTTTAATAATTTTTTTTAATTCATCGCAGGCAGAAGAATTATCATATTAGTTAAGCAGTGACACTTTCGAATGATGTAATTTAATTTATGCAAATGCCGTCAAGTAGAAGCTTTCATCCAAACTGCTTTAGAGTATATTCACAGCATATGTTTTTAGAGTGGGTGGCCTCTGTGGGAGCTTTAATCCCTCACCCTGGCAAAATTAATGTCATGCTTATTTGCTCTATCAAGTTTAGTATTTTAATTAGCTCCCCCCATTTTTTATTGGTAGATGTAAAATTAGGTCTCAGAAGATAGCTCCTAAGTGGAGATAGATATTAGTAAAATTCAAATCTGGAATGTAGTTGTGTCTCAGGAATCTGGCTTTGATGCTAGCTTTAGTCAGTCACACTCACGCCCTGAGGTAGAGCGCTGATGCGAGATTCAAAGCCAGATTCTACTTGTTTACATTTATAAAAATAGCTGCTTGGCAGGAGCTCTACACTACATCAAAGAAATAGCTTAGACAAAGTTTTCATTCAGTGAAAATACATGTAGTTGTAGTCTGTAAAGATGCCAGTTAATCTTCATCTTTACCTGCTACAGACTGAGAAATAATTTTATGATGCCGTATTAACAATCGCCCAATTAAACAAGAAGTTGGGCTTCTGGGTTTATTTGTGCATGTACATAATGTTGTTTGTGTCCTTCTCAAATTCTCCCAGGGAGGAATTCAGGCACGAGTTGACAGTGACCTAGAAGAGACTTCAGAAGTGGAGGAGGAACGGGAACGTCCAGAAATTGGTTCTGAGAGCGAGAGCAGCATGTACGGACCCACCAAAAAGAAGAAGAAGAAACCCAAGGAGAAGAAAGAGAAAAAGCCTAGAAAGAAGAAGAGAGATGAGGAGGAGGATGATGATGATGACGATGATGGTAACATGAAAGTAAGTAAATGAAATGAAGGCTAATGTGTGTAGTAGCCTTGTAGGTATTGTGCCCAGGAATTTTCATAAGTTATTTTCACACATGAATTGCAGAAAATGTTGGTATAATCAGGTTGGGATTATACCAACATTGTTCATTCTCACATATAGCGCACAGCAAGAGATCTGTCATGTTCTCACTGCGGGAATTGCCCCATTTGGTTAAGGTGAGTGAGCTGCCTGGGTAGAACATGCAGGAGGGAGAACTGTGAATGCACTGCACTGTTACCTGCAGCATTCTCACATTAGCAAATTAAGGGAAACAACAGGTTTAAGACTTGACTATATGATCCAACTGCAATGGACATTTGCATTTTTGTCATACGCCTTTGCCGGAGAGTGTCGAGAAAAGCTCAGAAGAGCAGTGCATGTGTGAAAACAACTTTTCTTTTAGTCTAATTTTTTATAATGATATATTATTATTAATATTATATTTCTTGATATAATAATCTAATAATAATGATAAATTTAAATTTTAACCCCAATGACAACTCATGGAAAGACAAAAAAAATCTTAATGACATCTGTATTAACTAATTGGTTTCAATTCAGTTTTGAATTCAGTTTTGTTTATGAACTCCCTTTTAACAGGAAAAGACCTCTGGCAGAATCAGCCAGTTTAGGGGTGAGGGAAGAAAGAGGGGAGAAATGAGACACCGTAGAGAGACAAGGACAACACAGACTATGAGAGTGAAAAAACAAAATTTAGTGACAAACAGTAGTGGCATATGAATGTCTGGGGGTAAAAAGAGGTGGGTGGAGAAGAAATACTCAGTGCATTATGGAAAATTCCCCAACAGCCTAAGCCTTTGACAGGATAAGTAAGGGATGGTCCAGGGTCACCTGATTCAGCCCTGACTATAAATTTTATCAAAAGATTTTCTGTAGTGTAGTGGTTTACACATTTGCCTTGCAAATAAAAGCTCCCTGGTTTGAGTCTGAGTGGGGACACAAGCCCCTCCAACCATCAGAAGGTTGTGTAAGGAAAGGCATCTAGGATAAAAACTATGCCAAGTTACCAATGTGGATCCATCTGCTGTGGTGATCCTGTGAGGAAATGCAAGCCTAATTTTGCCTCCCAAATACAAACTGGGAGCCAGTTCCAGAGAACAGGGGCGTGATAGCTGAAGGCTTTGTTTCCTGTTCTACTTTTAAAAACTTTAGGAACCACAAGTAAGTCTACACTCTGAGAAAAAAAGTGCTCTATTGGAAAAAATATGGTACTATCAGATCTTTAAGATAGGCTGATGCCAGATTATTCAATACTGAGGAGAAGGCTTTTAAATTCATGACAGACTGAGTTAGGGAGGGTACGCGAGGTTTATTCACAATCAAATGTAATATAGATGCTAAAGCATCAAAGCAAACTCCAAGCCATTCTCCTTTTAAATACATTGAAATGCCTTTTTTCTAATGACATAATTGTGTTTAACCCAAAAAAAGCTCCGGTAAAATGGAAGTCATCATTTAAACCAGGGTATTTAGTGGCCTCTAATTTACAGCTTCTCTTTGGTTAATACTCCTTTGTCTGTCCCCTCTGTGTGTGGCAACAGGGGTGAGGTCAATTCCAAAGGCTTGTAATGTAGATGTTTTACTATCATGGAAGTCCATATAGTGTGGAGCCTTGGTTAATTAATATTGCCTGTACATATGGCAAAGAGTTCTGATAACCTATACTTCAAATATCCTTTTGTTCCAATGTAAAGAACATTATAGCTGAGACATTCTTACCTATAGATGACAAATGAGGTTTTACAGTTACTGAAATGATTAGAGAAATCAACAAATCCCTTGATCTGTAGTACATTTGTGCGCATTTGTGAAAGCACCTAGGTTTTGGACCCAACCATGTCTGCTGCAGTGAGAGTACTGACGGACTAGAAGGAGAGATAATATTTCCCTTATACTGGCTTCTCTTCATTGGCTCCCAGTTAAATCCAGAATTGAAATTAAAATCCTTCTACTCACGTACAAAGTCTTAAACAATCAGGCCCCATCCTGTCTTAAAGACCTCATCGTACCATATTTTCTCAATAGAGCACTTCACTCTCAGAGTACCGGCCTGCTTGTGGTTCCTAAAGTTTTTAAAAGTAGAATGGGAGGCAGAGCCTTCAGCTATCAGGCCCCTCTCCTGTGGAACCAGCTCCCAGTTTGTATTCAGGAGACAGACACCCTCTCTACATTTAGGATTAGGCTTAAAACTTTCCTTTTTGATAAAGCTTATAGTTAGGGCTTTGTTATGTTGCAATAGGTTTAGGCTGCTGGGGGCCTTCTTATGATATGCTAGGTATTTCTTCTCCACCCACCTCTTTTCACTCCCCATCATTTTTTTTTGCCACTGCTGCATGTCATTAAATGTACATTAAATGTAGTCTGTGTCTCTCTTTGTTCTTCTTTCTCTCTTCTCTTTCCCTCACCCCCAACAACTGGCCGAGGCCTGGTTCTGCCAGAGGTCTCTTCCTGTCAAAAGGGAGTTCTTCCTTCCCACAGTTGCCAAGTGCTTGCTCATAGGGGATCATCTGATTGTTGGGGTTTTCTCCCTGATACTGTAGAGTCTTTACCTTACAGTGTAAAGTGCCTTGAGGCGACTTTTGTTGTGAATTGCCATTTCATAAATAAAATTGAATTGAACTGAATTGAAGTGAACTGAATTGAATTGAACTGATTTAAATGTTTGCTGGGTGGCTGGTTGAAGACAACTGCGTACCAGTTTATCTTGCAGAGTGGGAGACCTCCTAAAGCTAATTAATGGTGGTTCAGGAAAGCTCTGACTCATTACATCGTTGTTCACAATAATATTTCAGTTTGTATTAATTTCCTTAATTTTATCCACCACTTTACTGTATGTTGTGACAAAAACTAATCTATCTTTTCCAATCTATCTTTTTGTTGGTTTAGGACCATTTCTTTGCTGTGGTCTACATAATTTATTTTGCTAACTTTTTTACCATAGACTGTTCTGCCAGTTAGTGTTATGTAGAACTTTTCACGGATAAATAGTACTATGCAAAGTTTAAATAATATGAACTTGCTTTTAAAAAACAGTGTGAAAAAAATATAAACCATTTTAAAAGATTTTTATTAAAATTTAACAACGCTACTTCATTTGCTTCATTATCTAGGTAAACCACCTTTTATAGTGGAAGGATTAAAGGTTAACATAATTATAATGTTACCGTTTTATGTATTAAATGTAATTTAACTTATGTGTGTTGATCACTGTCATTCGTACACCCCTAGGAGCCCAAATCATCCAGCCAGTTGATGCATGAATGGGGTCTTGAAGATGTTCAGTATGGCTTCACTGAGGATGACTACAAAACCATTACTAACTACAAGGCTTTCAGCCAGTTCCTCAGGCAAGCATCTAATTTTCTCTGAATGATTTTACGTTATGTTAGAGTGCTTTGTTCTGTCTCGGTTTCTCTGGACTATCAAAGTCCCTCGCTGAGAGTCTTCCAGCAAAACTCCACTGTGAGACTAGACTGTGTTGTGACGAGCAAACACTGCTCTTTTTGTTTGAGCTAGAAAGCTCGGCTGTTGGTATAAAGAGTCTGTCTCACCTGGGGCTGTCTGGCTCGGCTAAGCCTCTGCTCTGACAAAGTGGAGCATGAGCTCCTGCAGTGCCTCCTGTGTGTAGTCAGCTGCTTACTGGATGCCTGTGACAGCCAGGAGGCTCTGGGACTTGGTGCTCTGACCCACTATCTTTCACAGGCCAGCGTGCCAGACCTCAAGCTGTTCCCTGACAAATCACAAACATGACATACACACGGCAAAACAGGGAGAATAAAACTTAAGGGGCAGTGGAGTGTCAGCAAATCAAGACCCATTTCCCTCCAGTGTAGTGGGAAGTAGAAATTCTATTAGAAGGAATGAAGTGTGACATAATAAAGCTGCCATTGTTGTCTCATCTCCCCCTGGTTTTATTCAGGCCTCTCATTGCCAAGAAGAACCCGAAGATTCCCATGTCAAAGATGATGACAGTGTTAGGGGCCAAGTGGCGAGAATTCAGTGCCAACAACCCGTTCAAAGGTGCATCTGCCACCGCTGTGGCTGCCGCTGTGGCTGCCGCAGTGGAAACGGTTACTGTGGCACAGCCAACGTCTGTCAGCAGCAGCCAGCTGAGCGCTCAGCTGGGGCCAATCAAAAAAGCCAAAACCAAAGAGGGAAAGGGTAAGGCCTAATAAAAGACAAGAGAACACACATTTTTACGCAGTAATAGCAAGAATACCACCTTGTTAACACATCCGATGCCTGGCTCTGTGTGTGTCAGGACCAGGAGTTAGAAAGAAAAGTAAGACTGTGAAAGAAGTAAAGAAGAAGCCCAAGCCGAAGAAGACCAAATCAAAGTCGGGGCAGAGTGGGAAGAAGAAGAAAGCATCTTCGGTATGTCCCGTTATTTTACACAACTGTTTTCCCTCAGCTCACTCGTCTTGTCAGCTTTTCCACTCTATACTTTCAGTGGCATCAAAGTGACTAGACTGTTTACAGCGCTTATTGTTAAAGTTGGTTTATCTTAATTCTTTCTGTAGCTCTGCGCGCTTTAGTTTTTGTGTTTATTTTTCCAGAGTGAGGAGGACTTCCTGGAGGAGTCAGACTTTGATGACATCAGCATTCACAGTGCCTCTGTGCTTTCTGATACCTCGGGGGCCGCCACCAAGAAAAAGGCCCGACGTGGGCGGAAAAAAAGGAAAAGTATGTTTACTGTCTACTCTTGCCATGCTCTGTGGTGTGTTTTTCCCTCCAAAATCCCATTGAAATCCCTCAGAACCAGACTGTTTGATTATGGGTAATGAGAAAATCAAATGTATTTTCTTAAGCTTTATTTTGGGAATGCTTTCTAAAGGCAGATGGTCTTCCGCATCAGCTATTGCACTCACATTCAGTCAGAAGCTCAGTTAGAAGCTGCTCAGGCGAACGTGTAAATGCTATTCCTTTGTGCTGCTGCACTTATGTGACTCTGTATGAGGGAACTGGCCATGTTTAATTATTCCCTAACCTTCTCCAGAGGAGGATGGTGATGGCTATGAGACAGACCACCAAGACTACTGTGAGGTTTGCCAGCAGGGTGGAGAGATCATCCTGTGCGACACCTGTCCTAGAGCTTACCACCTGGTCTGTTTGGACCCTGAGCTGGAGAAGGCCCCAGAGGGAAAATGGAGCTGTCCACACTGTGTAAGTTCATTAGTTTGAGCAGATTCACACTTTTTGTCATGTTTTGACAGCCCAAGTGTTCATTCATGAAAGTTTTTTTGGATGCAACTATGGATGAATATAACATTACCATCATTTAAGACTTTCATATATCTGTTTATTGTAAAAGGTCTAGCCTACTGTGATAGTAAGACATAACTCACCTTATGAGGTGCCATCAAAATGTTCTGCACTGTGCTGTTGGCTCATAATAAGCAATCACTTTATTTGATTTAAATTTGGCCAATATTTATTATAATCTTGTGCATTTCTGGATCATTTTTATCATGGCTGGCATCCTCAGAGCTCTCCAATAGAAGCGCTAATCTGACTGCTTGCATGTGTGTCAGAGGAGATTCACTGTGGACTTCAAGTTAGCACAGAGGGCCGACGTCAACTTCTATGTCAAATTGACTGGTGATCATCATCTGTTGATGAGAGCTGGGTTTCCAGCTACAAGTCCAGAGACCAAACAGCAGACTTCAGTATGAGAGCCCACAGTGTCCAAGCTGAAAGAAGGTGCATCTGGTCAGAATCATGACCAGGGTTCATCATTTAATTGATGGCCGTGCATTGTGAATTTGTCCTCTAGGGTCAAGTCATCAATATCAAGTTCAGTTGTAATGTTCTGAAGCTTCTTGGGAAAAACATTTACTGTAAATAACTACAACTGTGGGGCAGGCCACAGTTCATTTAATTGGCAGGTTTTGGTCATACCGAGGGTCATCCACCTTCAGCGTTGAGAGAGTCATTGGAGCACGTATCCTATTGAACAAAAAACCCAAACACTATTTGACCCCTAAAATGAAGATAACACCGCATATATAGTTTTGTTACCCTTATGCTATGTATATAAGAACTATAGTTTGTTGCATTTATGAAATCAAAGAACTGCTTAGCTTACCTGGGGTTGAAACATTCAAAATAAGTCACATGCCTGGCGGCAACAGGTCACGCGTTCAGGGTGTGATGTGTATTTTAATCGACAAAATATTTAATTGCATTTTATTTTAATGTTATAAACTCACCTTAATTCTCAAAATTAGAATGACATTGAAGAAACTAACAAAGAAAAGTAAAATAAATTCAAATTAAATGGCCATTCACATTAATTTTTTTCAAAGCCACAGGGAGGAGAGGGAAGAAGGAGGCGCAGGTTGCCGACCCCAGGGTCACCCAACAGAGTCCTCTTCCATTAGAATAGAAATTAAAGCTGAAGGATCACCACTTTGACACTGAAGCAGAGAAGATTCTGCACACATCAAAGATGCACAAATGAGGACAGGAGTTCCAGGGATCTAAAGATAGCAGCAGCACAGAAAGTGGTTCAGAGGTGCATACAGAGACACCACTGAAGGGGCTGTTATGGTGGGGATGTGGTTTTTTTTTGTTTGTTTTTTATGGGTGGAAATGCAGAAATCTTTGATTGCAACACACATGCCACTTTTTTTTAGCTCTGTGCCGGATTGATTTTTTTAAGAGAGGGTTTTTTTAAGAAAAAGACTTCAGGGTGGTGTTGACTTTCTGTCGATCAGCATTCAAGTAGAGTCATTTTGAGCTCCTGTTTTCTAGACCCGCAATAGTTTGATTTAGCTTAAAAGGTGATTTTTACATTGTAATAATTTTAGCTGCTGCTAATGCCTAATTAAAATAATATTGGTGTTGTGAAAAACAGTCATTTTTTCAGCACATGGTGTGTAGTATGCATAGAATCAGTCAAGTTTGTACTTTAAAAATGATTTTCACAGATGTATAATGCATAATTAATAATAATGATAATTCGTAATGATAATACAAATTCATGATCTAACATGCTCACATCGCCTACTATGTCCTTCAGGAGAAGGAGGGAATCCAGTGGGAGGCCAAAGATGAGGATGAAGACGAGGAGGAGGCTGCAGGCGAGGAAGAGGATGACCACATGGAGTTTTGCAGAGTTTGTAAAGATGGAGGAGAGCTTCTGTGTTGTGACACCTGCCCATCATCCTACCATATTCACTGCCTCAACCCGCCTCTTCCGGAGATACCAAATGGGGAGTGGTTATGTCCTCGCTGCATGGTAAGCTCATCTCAGTTCCAGCTGTACTTTATGTTAAAAAAGTTGATAATTATGCAAACCTTGTTGAAAATGTATGTGTGCATAATGATGCTAGCATTCAGTGATGTTAGACTAAATAAAAGTTGAAGTGCCCATCTTTCGCTTTATGCTTTTCTAACATTTAGTTTAACATTTTGTTGTGTGATTCTATAGAGACATCATCCTGTTCACATTTATTTTATCTTTTCATTTTGAATCTTGTCTTGTTTCTTTGATGCTTAACATCATGCTGCTCAGGGATTCCAAATCTGACATTTTTACATCATATTGGTATTAGTTATAGGGTGCTGTCTCTGATAAGTAATTGAATAAAGCAAAAATTATGTTCTATGAATAGATTTGTGAGGTTGTTAAAAGGCAAGTTCAATCAAAAGGTGGGCTTAAAGCTTACATTTTGATAAGTTTTCACAGTTATAGCAATTTTAGCTGTAATATGATTTTGTTTACAGACATTAGATTTATAAATATGTACCTTAGGCTGCTCCCTCATATTCTCCCCCAAGGGGTCGTGACAGCGGATTAATCTGCATCGATAATTTGGCACAGATACCCTTCCTGACGTAAGCCTCCCATTGTGAGAGGGGCTTGTGTCCCTAACAGGAGTGGCATGAAACTTCCTCTTAATTATCTACACGTTGGTAGGTCTGATGCTCTTTTAGTCTCGTTTTTAGAACTGCCTTAAGCCTTGTGGCATAGATTCAACAAGGCGCTGGAAACATTCCTAGGAGATTTTGGTTTATATTGACATGATGGCATAATGCATTTGAATCAGATTTGTCAGCTGCTCATCCTTGATGCAAATCTCTCATTCCACCACATCCCAAAGATGCTCTATTGGATTGAGATCTGGGGACTCTGAAGGCCATTTGAGTACTCATTTTGTAATGTTCAAGAAACTATTTTGAGATTTTTTTTAACTTTGTGACATGGCTGGAAGCAGCCATCAGTGGATCGGTACACTGTGGTCATAAAAGGATGGACATGGACAGCAACAATACTCAGGTAGGCTGTGGATCCTCAGGTAGTACTAAAATATCCCACACACCATTACACTCACCCAGCAGCCTAAATTGTCAGTATAACGCAAGATTGGTCCATGCTTTCATGTTCATCTGTATGTTGCAGCAAGCGTAGAGACATCAGACCAAGCAATGTTTTTCCAATCTTCTACTGTCCAATTTTGGTGAGCCTGTGCAAATTGTAGTCTCAATTTCCTGTTCTTAACTGAGAGGCGTGGCACCCGGTGTTGTCTTCTGTTGATGTAACCCACCTGCTTCAAGGTTTGATGTGTTGTGTGTTTGGAGATGCTCTTCTACATACCTTATTTGTAATTAATCTGTCTTTATTTGTATAGCACTTTCTGAGCAGTGTGTCCCTCAGAGTGCTTACCAGAGCAACAAAAGGACAAAAGTTAAATATAATATTTAGAGAAAATATACATACATATACATACACATATTTACACATACACATACACATAATAATAACATGGTAATAATACCAGCAAAGTAAAAAACCAAGTAAGAGGAAGGGTTTAAAATATGTAAAAGACAACATGCAGATTAAAACATGTAGTTTTTGTGAGTTACATAATAGCTCTATTTAAAAGGTAGGTTTAAGCCTGATCTTAAAAAACAGAAAGGCTGTGAGCATTTCCAGTCGAGACTGGAAGCTGGTTCCACAGGAGAGGAGCTAGGAAACTAAAAGCTGTGCCCCCCAATCTGGACTTAGAGACTCTAGGAATCACAAGGAAACCTGCAGTCTGTGAGCGAAGAGCTCTTATTGGGATGTAAGGAAACATAAGATCTTTTATATAGGGTGGAGGCATGCCATTTAGAGCTTTATATGTCATAAGCAGGTCTTTAAATTGTATTCTGTACTTAATAGGGAGCCAACATAAGGAGGCCAAGACAGGAGAAATATGATCTCTCCTGGAGGCACCCATCAATATTCTGGCTGCACCATTTTGAATCAGCTGAAAGATCGTCAAGGCATTGTTTGGACACACAGCTAAAGTGACATTGCAGTAATCCAGCCTAGATGAGATGAATGCGTGGACCAGTTTCTCAGCGTCACTTTGAGAAAGGATATCCCTAATTTTAGCAATGTTATACAAATGAAAGAAGGACACCCTTGAGACCTGCTTAATATGTGGACTGAAAGACAAACCTTGGTCAAAAATGACTCCAAGGCTCCTCAGAGTAGTACTGGAGGCTAGGATAATGCCATTGAGAGTGACTATGTGGTCTGAAAATGAATCTCTATGATTTTTAGGACCAAGAACAATGACTTCAGTTTTTCCCGTGTTCGGGAGTAGTAAATTGGAGCTCATCCAGGCGTGTATGTAGGTCATCAAGATAAGTCTGCAACTTGACTGTTTGGTTTCGTTAGGCTTCACAGACAAATACAGCTGGGTGTCAGCAGCATAACAGTGAAAATGGATATCATGTTTTCTAATAATGCTGCCCAGAGGAAACATGTACAAAGTGAACAAAATAGATCCAAGTCCAGAACCCTGTGAAACACCATAACATACTCTGACGGGTGTAGAAGACATATTATTTGCATGTATATACTGAAATCTATCAGACACATATGACTTAGTCCAGTCAAAAGCAGTATCCTTGATCCCAATAAGTTCTAGTCTTTGTAATAAGATATTGTTGTCACTGGTGTCAAATGCACTTAAATCTAACAGGACCAGTACAGAGACAGAACCATTGTCAGAGGCAATTAGGAGGTCATTAGTGACTTTAATTAATGCAGTTTCAGTACTGTGGTGGACTTTAAAACCAGACTGGAACTCTTCATACAAGCCGTTATCCTGCAAGTGGGTGATTAGTTGATTTAAAGCAACCTTTTCAAGGATTTTAGACATAAAAGAAAGGTTTGATATAGGTCTGTAGTTGGCTAAAACATCAGGATCAAACGTGGGCTTTTTGCTCAAAGGTTTAATGACAGCTAGCTTAAGAGCCTGAGGGACATAGCCAGATGATAGAGATAGGTTTATCAGATTAAGAACAGGTGGTGTTGATAGGTGTTGATAAGGGGAAAACATCCTTAAAATGTCTAGTAGGGATGGTGTCAGAGCGACATGTTTTCGAGGTCTCAGGCAGAGCAATGGGAGAAAAACTGTCTAAATATAATTGTAAATTAAGCCTTTCACCTTCATCAGAAGTACTGTCAAACATTAAAGTTATAGGAGCTTTGAAGTGGACAGAGTGAATTTTTTCTCTAATTGACACAACTTTGTCAGTAAAAAAGTTCATAAAATCATTGCTGCTGATTGTAGAGGGAATACGTTGCTCAACAGCACTCAAGCATTTTGTCAACTTGGCCACAGTGCTGAAAAGAAACTTAGGGTTATTTTTATGTTTCTCTATTAATTGAGAATAATATGCAATTCTCGTGATACGTAAGATGTTAGGCTGTCTTTCCAAGCTGAGTAGCATTCTTCAGATTTCAGAGAACACCATTTTCTTTCTAATTTTCTGGATGTTTGTTTTAAGGTATGTAATTGTGGATTGTACCAGGGAGTGAACCTGCTTTGAGTCAATGCTTTC
>VUQH01026733.1:12728-26346 GCA_015106775.1 Etroplus canarensis
CAGCTAAACGTAAAAAGGCTGTTGTGCTGTCAACTAGCCTGTCCAACTGCACTGGAGTAAAGTGTGGGAAGCGGCTGTCCGCCATGTTCACCAATTGGGATGCAAAAAATTATCTTAATAATAAGTCCTTAAATTTTTTTTTCACAGTATTGTCTGATAAACTCATGCTGTAATAGATTTTTTTTTTTACTACATTCAGCATAGGTTTTGATTGTGATTTGAGTAGTTATTGGAGTTACAGATGCCTTCCTATCAGCTCAAAGCAGTCTGGCTGTTCTCCTCTGATCTCTGTCATCAACAACCCATTTTCACCCAGAGATCTGCCACTCATCTGACATTTTCTCATTTGGGGACCATTCTCTGTAAACCCTAAACATGGTTTTGTGGGAAATTCCTAGTAGATCCGCAGTTTGTGAGATAGTCAGACCAGCCCATCTGGCACCAACAACCATGTTCAAAGTCACTTAATCATCTTTCTTCCCTATTCTGATGCTTGGTTTAAACCATGTCTACATGCTTAAATGTATTTGGCTGATTAGATATTTGTATTAATGCGCAGCTGAACGGCTATACCTTTTGTGAGGGGGTCAATGTTACGGTTATTGTGGTTGTTAATGTGAACTATGACTTGTTTAGGAAGGTGGAGGCTTGTGAAGGAACCTCATGGACCTCTTTGAATTTCTACCAAATTCACTGTTAAGTAGTCGAAAGTTAAAGAGAACTGTATGTATGTATGATAGAAACTCTTTTTTTCTTTTAGTGTCCTCCCCTCAAAGGTAAAGTACAAAAAATTCTGCACTGGACGTGGGGAGAAGCCCCGCTGCCAGCCGAACCACCTATGGGCCCTGATGGCAAGCCAACAGATCCGCTGACCAAGCCGCCGCTCAAGGGCCACCCAGAGAGGGAGTTCTTTGTTAAGTGGGCTGGCCTTTCGTACTGGCACTGCTCCTGGGTCAGCGAACTGCAGGTGAGTTGCCAGAAGTAGGTCCAATCTCAAATGAACATTTCGGCTCTACTTAGCCAAAGTGTTCTCATTGTTAAATGTGGAACTGACAGAAGGAGCCAAGAGAGTATTTTATTGAACAATCTATTACTGTTTAATTTATAATGAGAATAGATGTTTTTTTGAGCTATTTTGCTTTCATACTCGGTGTGTTTTTTATATCTATAAATTTTGTGTGTCAAATCACTCAGACAATTACTAAGCCATTCAGAACACTCAGACCCAGTTGATGTATCTAGTTTAGTTATTAAAGAACAATGCATTTTTCCCTTTTACCATGGAGCAATCTTTCTTGAGATACATGCCACAGCACTTAAGTTTATTTTACAGGCGCTTTCTCTTTGTTAAATCGAATCTGGAGCTTTGTGTATTTAGTTAATTAAATCAGTCTCACTGCCATAGATGGGAAGTAATACATTGCAATTTTGTACCTTCCCTGCCCAAGGAGGCACTTGAAAACTTACCTAAACCAATACTTTTGCTTTGTCTCTGGTTGTGTAGTTGGAGCTGTACCACACAGTCATGTACCGGAACTATCAGCGTAAGAACGACATGGACGAGCCTCCGCCATATGACTACGGCTCCGGAGAGGAGGAGCTAAACAGCGAGAAGAGGAAGAGCAAAGATCCCCAGTATGCTGTGATGGAGGAGCGCTTCTACCGCTATGGCATTAAACCAGAGTGGATGGTTATCCACAGGATACTCAACCATAGGTGGCTGCTCACAATTACACAAACGCTTGCAACAGGATATCTATATTGATGTCTTTAAAATGCAGGATATTTTACAGATCATCTCCATGTGAAGCTGCTGCTCTGAGTTGTTTTGTGCTTGTTGTCATCTTACTTTTACTTTCTCTTCATTATTTCTTTTTAAATCAAAGGTATTCTTCAGCATACACTTGCATGTTAATACACTACATGGATAAAACTAGTGGGCCATCTGCACATAACACCTACAGGAGATTTTAAGACATCCCATTCTAAATTCATAGGCATTAATGTGGTGTTGGTCCTTCCTTTGCAGCTATAACAGCTTCCGCTGTTCTCGGAAGTCTTTCTGTAAGATTTTAGTGTGTCAGTGGGAATTTTTTCCCTTTCATCCAGCACATTTTTGAGGTCAGACACTGATGTTGGATGAGAGAGCCCGGCTCACAACTTCCATTCTAGTTTATCACAAAGGTGTTTCTTTGGGTTAAGATCATGGCTCTGTGTGGGTCAGTCAAGTTCTTCAACACTAAACTTATCCAACCATGTGTTCATGGTCCTTGCTTTACGCTCTGGGGCACAGTCATACCAGAACAGAGTGATTTCCCCAAACTTATCCTATACAGTTGGAGTCATAAGATTGGCCAAAATGTTTTCAAAAGCTGAAGCATTAAGATTTCCCTTCACTGGAACTAAGGGGCACAGGTCAGCATTATCCCTCCTCCACCAAAATTTACAGTTGGCACAGTACAGTCAGACAGGTAACATTCTCTTAGCATTCACCAAATCAGACTGCCAGATAGAGAAGCGTGATTTATCACTCCACAGAACATGTTTTTACTCCATCAAATACTTGGCGTTGTGCTTGGTGATGTAAGGTTGCATCCAGCTGCTTGGCCATGGAAACTCATGCCATAAAGCTCCCAGTGCAGTTTTTTGTGCTGACATGAATGCCAGAAGAGGATTTGGAACTCTGTAGTTACTAACAAATCAGAGCGTTGGCGACTTTTAGCCACTTTGTGCCACAGCACTCCATGACTCTGCTCTTTAACTTTATGTGGTCTGCCACTTTGCAGCTGAGTTTCTGTAGTTCCTAAATGCTTTCACTTTGCAATATTAGCACTCACAGCTGATCATGGAATATCTAGGAGGGAAGAAATTTCACAAACTGATTTGTTGCAATGGATTTCAGTGAGACCTTTAGAATAACCCAATCTACCACAAATGTCTGTAAAGGCAGACTGCATGGCTAGGTGCTTGATTTTATACACCTGTGGCAATGGGTCTGAATGACACACCTGAATTCAGTGATGAAGAGGTGTGGCCCAATACTTTGTCCATATAGTGTTTGTGAGGTGCTTGGTCCGCAGTATTTCTTTATAGCTTTTTGTGTTTTACTGCCTCCCACTTGTCATATAATCAGCCACTCTGTTTTATTCTGTTTTATTACTTTTAAAATGTCACAGTATAATTGCATGTAGCCTAAATGATAATTAAAACAACAAATATCTTTCATATGTTCTTGTATGTGAGTCTCATATCACTCTCGTATCTGTTTAATGATCAGTATGATACAGTTCTAAAACTGGCAACTCACTGCAGCTGTTTTTTTTCCTGCTTCGTAGTTTTGATAAAGATGGTGATGTGCACTACTTAATCAAGTGGCGAGACTTGCCCTATGACCAGTGCACCTGGGAGGTGGATGAGTTTGACATCCCAGAGTATGAAAGCCATAAAGCTTCTTACTGGGACCACAGGTTGGTTAACAGCTTTCCCTACCTTTTTTTTTCCAAAGAGGTTTATAATAGTATGTAGATGACATTGAGAATACATACAAATCCCCTGCACACAAAAGTAAACAAAAGCATATGTCTGCACCTGCTGCTGTTTCCCTCTGCCTTGCCCCCTGTCTGCGATGCCCATTTGAGTCATTTGTCATCACATGAAATTGTTGCTACATTTTTGTGTCAGAGAACAAATTTTAGGGGAGGATCAGCGCCCCCTTGTGGTGAGGGAAGGCAAGAAACTAAATGAGGACCATCCAAAGAGAGAAGTCCCTCCTGATGCGCCCATCATAGATGTAAGTTGGGATATTCAGATACACTTGGGTTAGAGAAGTCAAAGGATTACGTGTGTCTCGTTAGGATTATGAGACTGTACTGTTTTTGCCTGCAGCAGCTTTCTGCAGTAAATATTTCAAAAGTAATGCTTTAGATGTAAAGCCACATTTTATCATTCTGTACTTTTCTTAAACTGCACAGATAATTCTATTTGCCCTGGGACAGAATGTCACACTAGTTGCTCGCTCTAACATATGTAACCCCTAAAAGATACTGCATTCTTATATTATCAGCCGACCATCAAGTTTGAGCATCAGCCATGGTACATTAATGCCACCGGGGGAACGCTGCACCCGTATCAGCTGGAAGGCCTGAACTGGTTGAGGTTCTCCTGGGCTCAGGGCACAGATACGATCCTGGCTGATGAAATGGGCCTGGGAAAGACAGTGCAGACAATTGTGTTTCTGTACTCACTCTATAAGGAGGTACGACTGTAAAAATGTGTCCTCTTTTATCATCCCCATATTGCATGACATAGATCACATTTTGGTTCTGTGAGTGCAACATATAAAGCACCCGCCGGTAATATAAATGGTAATGTAGAGTGAGATTTAACCGTATTGTACATAAAAGTAAATGATAAAATGAGTTCCTCTGTGTGTGATGTATTTTTGTGGTAGCAGCGGCCTAGTCGTGTCTCCTGTTTCTTGTCAGGGTCATTCCAAGGGGCCCTTCTTGGTGAGTGCACCCCTCTCCACTATCATTAACTGGGAGAGGGAATTTGAGATGTGGGCTCCAGATTTCTACGTGGTGACGTACACTGGAGACAAAGACAGCAGGGCAATCATCAGGGAGAACGAGTTCACCTTTGAAGACAGTGCAGTAAAATCAGGACGAAAGGTGTTCCGTATGAAGGTGCTGTACCTTATGCTCATCCAGCTGTTCCATGCCACATCCATGTCAAATACTGTTCAGCTGGGTTTGAATGGTTGAAATGTACACTCACTGCAGCATGAAATAATCAATAAGTTTACTTTATTTTCACAGCATACTGTGGCAAATAACCACAATATGTGACACTAAATCATTTTTTCTACAATAAGATCTCATATCTATGTTCTCCTTTCTGATTCCTTGCAGAAAGACACTCCCATCAAGTTCCATGTGCTGCTGACATCTTATGAGCTGATTACTATAGATCAAGCCATACTCGGCTCCATCACCTGGGCTTGTCTGGTGGTAGATGAGGCTCACAGACTTAAAAACAACCAATCGAAGGTAAAACTGCACAGCTTGCATTGAGATATGTCCTGTCACTTGCTATAGAAGCAAACACAGCATATTTTATCAGGACAGCAAAATGTTTGAGTGGAAAGTTTTTTTCCTCATGCTTCATGCAGGTTAAAAAATGTCCCTAAGGTAATTTTGTTAGAGGAAAGTGATAGTTTTGCAGTGCATATCTCTTTGTCATGGCATTACCTTTCATGATCTTACACAATGTTTTCTGTTCAGTTTTTCAGAATTCTCAATGGGTATAAGATCTACTACAAGCTGCTGCTCACTGGAACTCCTCTTCAGAACAACCTGGAAGAGCTGTTTCACCTTCTTAACTTCCTCACCCCAGAACGCTTCAAGTATGTACTGCCTGAGGATTGTGTGAGGAAGGGAACCTGCCATAAAATATTTGCCAAGTCAAATATGCGGCTCTAGAGAAAGCATATAATAGGGTGCCATGAGAGGAACTGTGGCACTGTATGAGGAAGTCATAGTGGTGGGTTTTCATCAGTAATTGGCACTGAGCCCCTCTCTGTTTGCATTGGTGATGTACAGGTTTACAGATGTGGTCAGGCAGGAGTCTCTGTAGTGAGAGTAGGTAGAAGGTGGAGGTATGCACTGGAGAGAAGAGGAATGAAAGTTAGTAGAAGCAAGATGGAATATATATGGGTGGATGAGAGTGAGGCAGGTAGAAAGCATGAGCAATCAAAGAAGATGAAGAATAAGCAAAACATCCTAGCATTAACAAAACCCACACATCCTTCATGCCATAACTTATACATTCTGTGATTTAACTCCTCTTTAGTATTCAAAGGTCCAGCTCAGTAACCAGTTTTTCTCTTTTAAAATATAATTTCTTCAGAATGACAGATTCCCCACACTTCACGTGCATGCAACATCACAGGTACCACAAACTGTTATAATGTAACATTTAGTGATAGATAGAGTCCATTTTCCCAGCAGCTGTTACTCAGTGAACCGTATAGGAGCATTGCTGGATATACTCACAGCCAATTCTTGCCTTTTTTTACATGTGTAAATTACATTAAATATACATTCAAATCAAGAAATATGGTTTATTTAATGTAATTTCATTTTATTCTTAAATTCTTCTTCATGTGACCTGCAGTAACCTGGAAGGCTTCCTAGAGGAGTTTGCTGATATCTCTAAAGAGGATCAGATCAAGAAACTCCACGACCTGCTGGGACCTCACATGCTCAGGAGGCTGAAAGCTGATGTCTTCAAGAACATGCCTGCGAAGACAGAGCTTATTGTCAGAGTGGAGCTCAGTCCCATGCAGAAGTAAGGCTGAAAACAATAAATATGACAAAAAGCTTTACCTGAAAGCAAAACTGGGAAGTAACGGATTGTAATTTTCCTGACCTCTGACCTGCAGGAAATATTACAAGTTTATCTTGACGCGAAATTTCGAGGCTTTGAACTCCAAAGGTGGAGGGAACCAGGTGTCCCTGCTCAACATTATGATGGACCTAAAAAAGTGCTGCAACCACCCTTACCTGTTCCCTGTGGCTGCTGTGGTAAGGCAACTGTTCAGAGTACAGAGTATTTCATTAAGATGCTGTGGCTTGCTTAAATCAACCCATACCTAGAAAACGGTTGCCCTTTTCTGCAAGATTGGTTTAGCCTATTATTCAGAAATACTGTAGAAAGTATTCTTACTCCAGCTGATCTCCCACCTGGCATTTATGTTTTGTTTTGAAGGAGGCTCCTGTTTTACCCAATGGCTCTTATGATGGTAACCTACTGGTGAAGTCCTCAGGAAAACTGACGCTGCTTCAGAAAATGCTAAAGAAACTCAAGGATGAGGGCCACAGAGTTCTCATTTTCTCTCAGGTAACACTCAAATTTATATGCCATGGTTGGAAAGCAAAGCTTTTGTAGATTAGTGACCATGAAATACTCAAAGTTTGTCTATGTTTTAGCCATTCCTGTGACAGTGGCAGTTTCATGTGATAAATCAGCTGAAACTCACAACACACGTTATTGGAAAAATTGATTGTAAACTTATGTTTCCAGATGACTAAGATGCTGGATTTGCTTGAGGATTTTCTGGAGTTTGAGGGTTATAAATATGAACGTATTGATGGGGGAATTACTGGAGGTCTAAGACAGGAAGCCATAGACCGCTTCAATGGTGAGTATTTTGTTTATTTATTTCTTTTTTTTTTAAAGAATCTTAATTAGGTGTGTTAATGCACTTGTACGTTTTACTCAGTCAAGTCTTTACTTACACATTCCTACACACACGAAACAACTGTCTGCTTTGTTTTACGTCACAGCACCAGGCGCGCAGCAGTTCTGCTTCTTGCTTTCGACGCGAGCTGGAGGTCTTGGCATCAATCTGGCCAGTGCGGACACTGTCATCATCTACGACTCCGACTGGAATCCTCACAATGACATCCAAGTACTGATTTTCATAGATCATGCGCTGAATCCTTTGTGATTTAAATAGCTTTTAACAAGCTGCGCTTTACTATCTCCTTAATTTTGTTGTTAATTTTTCTCTTTGAATTAGCTGTGAATTGCAGTGTCATTCCTTGTAACGCTTTCTTCCCTCTCTTTCTCTATTTTCCCATTGTTACAGGCTTTTAGCAGAGCGCACCGTATAGGCCAAAACAAGAAGGTAATGATCTATCGTTTTGTGACTCGAGGCTCAGTGGAGGAGCGAATCACCCAAGTTGCAAAAAGGAAAATGATGCTGACTCACCTGGTGGTGCGGCCAGGCCTGGGCTCCAAAACGGGCTCCATGTCAAAACAAGAGCTGGATGACATCCTGAAGTTTGGAACTGAGGAACTTTTTAAAGATGAAATGGAGGCAGCACGAACAATGGGTCCGTACTTTGTGTATAGTGACATATGTGTTTGTTTGATGATACCATACTGATGGACATATGTTTAAAAAGTCTTCTCCTCATAATGCCTCCGCTGCGGAGGCATTGTGTTTTTAGGTTATACCTCCATCTGTCCATCCGTCCCTCCATCTGTGCGTCTGTCCTCTAAAAATCTTGTTACTTTTCCAGACTTTGTGTGGTTAATACCTATGATGGGTAGAGCATTTAATAACTTTTACAAAACGGTGGGGTCGTAGGTCACACAGGGTCAGATTTAAGGGTGAGGCAAACTGGCCGAGTTCAAGGCGTTTCATTATGGCATGAAACAGTAATGATTATCAGCAGTTCCACAAGAACCCAAGAAATGTGTGTAGATTAGAGGTGAGAATCGCCAGAGAGCCTCCGATGCAATATTTAACTCACAATACGATATCATTGCAATTTTTTGCAGTATGCTAAGTATTGCAGTAAGACATACTGCAGTAAGACATACTGATATGTTATATGTAGCAATATATTGAAATTTTTCACCTTTTTCCAACTGCAAAGATGATGAAGTTCTCAGTCTGTTCCTCTAACTTCAGTCACTTTTACTGCTGCAAAATGCGATTGTCAAGCAGACTGACCGACTAACTCTGTCATTAAAACCTCTCATAAATGGCAAACTGAACTGTTTGGATTACATTCTAGTCCAGTGTAACTGAATGCACTTCTGTGTGGATTACCGTACTAGTACAGGCATTCTGAACAGAGCAACTTATGCAACAAAAGTTATGCAGCCGCTTTAGCAACTGAAGAATTTTAAAAGACTTAAACTGTTGAATTGAACTGTGTAGGTGAACTGAAAAACAACTGATTTTTATTATCTTAGTACTAAAAAGTTCAATTTTTACTTGCTGCTTATGTATTAAGACATTGATATTTGGTTTCCCAGTATTGATACAGTATTGCCATGCAAAATGTCACGATACTCTGCTGTGGCGATCCCCACCCCCCCCAGTGGAGATAGTGAGTAAAGTGTGGTAGAGGTAGACTTAAAGGGGTTAAACTAAAGCATACCCATTTTATTGTCAAGTGTCTAGTCACCTAAAGATATTCCTCTTATGCTCAAAAGCTCTTTAGATTTCTCTTAGTATTTCTGAGCTCGCACACTTTTTGCCTGCTCCAGTCATTATTAAATGAAAGCCTCTCATTAACAGGTGATAACAAAGATGGTGAGGAGGGCAACGTAATTCACTATGATGACGATGCTATCTCAAAGCTGTTGGACCGCAGCCAGGATGCCACTGAAGACACAGAGATTCAGAACATGAACGAGTACCTGAGCTCCTTCAAGGTGGCTCAGTATGTGGTGAAAGAAGAAGATGGAGAGGTGAGACTTCAGCGATGTTCTGCAGCAAAAGATATCACAATAATTGGGGTTACACAGTTAAAAAAAGATCACCAGCATACTGTAGATCTCATTTTTCACACAGTGAGGTTATTTGACTCAGTATGCTAGATTCTACAGCTTTAAAATAGGCCTTTTTTGTAGCAATACTTTATGCGTGTGTCTGTGTGTGCTCATTTTCAGGAGGAAGTGGAGCGGGAGATCATCAAGCAAGAGGAGAATGTCGACCCGGACTACTGGGAAAAACTCCTCCGCCACCACTATGAGCAGCAGCAGGAGGATCTGGCGCGAAATCTGGGCAAAGGCAAACGCATCCGAAAGCAGGTCAACTATAACGATACGACCCAGGAGGACCAAGGTAGGCTCAACAGACACACAGAACTTTCCTATCAGGACTTGCATGCCCTGAGTTTTTTTATATACCATAGGCCTTCACCAAGTAAAGTCTTAATCTTTAAACTGTCTTACAGAAAATATTTCTCAGAAAAAGCAACCATATTCTGTTATTTCTGGTCCAGTTTTAAATGTCGGCACCCGATATTCTTAAATTTAAGAAAAAGAGCCCTGGAAGACTCTGGCTTACCAACTGGCTGATGGACAGGTGGCAGGCAAGACAAAAGCATACTTTTAAGACAGAAGCAATGGTAATTTCTGCTCTCTGGGCTCATGGTTGAGCTTTATTTATTATTAATCTGGTTTGAATCTTGCTTTCTAATAATTTTCCAGCGGTTAGCCCCTCAAAGGTGTCTCAAAAGTTGAAATGGTTAGTTTGAAAAGAAACACAACTGAACAGACACATTTGAAGATTAAGACTTTCTAATGATAATATTTCTTTGATGTTTTTGAGTAGTTTCTCCGTGACAATAGTTCAGATTTCAAAGTGAAGTGAGAACTTTATTGGAACTTTAAGGAAGTCTGGGGTCTTGTACTGTTATGGCATTTCTATCTAAATACGAGAGTATCTGAATGTTGCAGTGTCATCACAATATGCTCATATATACGCTATATGGACAAAAGTATTGGGGCACCTACACATTACACCTGTAGGAGCTTCTATGACATCCCATTCTAAATCTGTAGGCATTAATATGCAGTTGGTCCCTCCTTTGTAGCTGTAACAGTCACTCTTCTGGGAAGGATTTCTACATTTTAGAGGGTTTCAGTGGGAATTTTTGGGAGTTTTTTCAGAAGACCATTTGTGAGGTCAGACACTGATGATGAATGAGAGAGCCTGGCTTGCAATCTCCATTCTGGTTCCACTGAGGTTAAGGTCAAGGCTCTTCCACAGCGTGCTCATCCAACCTTACCTCTAAAATAAGTAATTTCCCCCCTAGTGATTAATAAAGTATTCTGAGTTTGATTCTGATTGTCCCTTGTTTTGTCACAAAACACACAGCCTTGCTAGAAAAGAAAAAAGAAAATTGTCTTCCCCAAACATATAGACTTGTCCAAAATGACTTGGCAAGCTAAAATCATCATCTTCACTGGAACTAAGGGGCCCAGCCCAACCCTAAAAAAGAAAAATCTCATAGTAGAATCCCTCCTCCATCAAACTTTACAGTTGGTGCAGTGCAGTCAGGGAGATAATGTTCACCTGGCGTTTGCCAAACCCAGACTCATCCATTAGGCTGCCAGATAGAGAAGTGTGATTCATCACTCCACAGAACACATTGCCACTGCTCCAGAGTCCAGTGGCTGTGTGCCTTACACAGCTCCATCCAATGCTTGGCATTGTGTTTGGTGATGTAAGACTTGCGTGCGGCTCCTCAGCCATGGAAACCCATGCCATGAAGTTTCGGGTGCACAGTTTTTTTGTGCTGATGTTAATGCCAGAGGAAGAGTGGACCCAGTTTTTGAATCTGTACAGTGTTGGCAACTTTCATGCACTATGTTCTTAACTATGTGGGTTTTATGTGGTATGCCACTTTGCGGCTGAGTTGCTGTGGTTCCTAAGCGCTTCCACTTTGCAATATTGCAGGAGTACCTAGGAGGAAAGAAAAACTGACTTGCTGCAACAGCGGCATCCTTTTACAGGACCACGCTCAAATTTAGTGAGCTCTTTAGAACAACTCATCCATTTACAAATGTTTGCAAGGCAAACTGCATGGCTAGGTGCTTGATTTTATACACTCGTGGCAATGAGACTGAATGAAACATCTGAATTCACTGACTCAATACTTGTGTCCATATAATGAATATGCAGACAGGTGTTTCTGCTGTGCTTATTGCCCAGTCAGCAACACCTAATGTAACAGCTGGGAGTGACTTTGATATCAGACTAATTCAGTAACCCAGCAAGGCCACTGAAGCTGCTGCCTGGGCAAATAATGCATGCTGAATTTTATTAGCGAGGCAGTAGTGTGGCATTATCTCTACATGGGATAATTTGGGTGCATCCTCTTCTATTCTAACGCTTAACAAGAGCTCACTTGTATCTCATGCATTTATGTAGTTTCATCAATGGGTTTTAAAGCACCCCTTTCTAGTTTAATAGTTCAGCATGCTCTTTATCTTTTCTAGTTGTCCTGCAGTTGAACTTTTTAAGAGTGTATAAAGATTTCAAAGCTCATTGCAGTTTAGAGTACACTCTAAGTTAAAGTGATTGTCTGCCGTAGTTGCCAACTCTCACCTCACTTCCAGAGGACTGAAGTGGTACAGTATGTGCATGCCCAGCTGTAATGGTCTGTAGTAATCTGCAGTGCCATGGCGCCCTCAGGTGGCCACCAACAGAAGCGAACGCAATGTACTGTTTCTCTTTGATGTGTGGCTCAGAATGGCAGGATGATCTTTCAGACAATCAGTCGGAGTACTCTGTGGGGTCCGAGGACGAGGACGAAGATTTCGAGGAGAGGCCTGAAGGTGGGCAACCAGTTAACATCACTATAATGCCTTTTTTGTCACTTTACTAAGCAAAATACAATTAGAGTAGGCATGCTTATCCTGGTTGGTGCTTTAAATAACAGTAAGTTTGAAAAAATCAATTCTAACTTTACAAACCTTACTATAATAAATTAGTTACATACTATAAAAAATAATAAATAGATGAAAAAGAAGGGCTTTATGCTCTTTAGATACCACACTACAATAGAAAACACTCAATTAAAATACTTAATCACAAAAATTACTTTTGATTGAGGTCATACCTAAAAGTGGCCGTCTTTTTAACAATGGACTTCATTTTGTTTGCTGTAGGAGGACGCAGACAATCTCGTCGGCAGCTCAAGAGTGAGAAAGACAAACCTCTTCCACCTTTACTGGCCCGAGTTGGTGGCAGCATTGAGGTATGGATTCTAGGAAGTCCTTACACATATTAAAGTGTATATTTCCGCTACTAACAAGCCATTTTATACTCAGTGACTTTGCAAAATCTACTTCGAAGGAAGAAATACTCTGTCTTTGTAAAAAAGCATGACAGCTCTGAAGCTGGTTCTGTCTTGTGTCTCCACTGTAAAACAGGCAACCAAGGGCGCAATCAGGATCAATATATTTTCATAGTGTTAATACAACATAAACAATACGTAACCAGAAGTATAATTTAGCACTACAGCCTGCTTTAATTTATACAGATCCTTCTGAGGCTGTATTTTCATTTTTCTGTTCTGACTTTCTGACTTTATAACATTTTAGTCAAACATGTTCACTCTGTTTTTTTCATTCTCACCATTTCAAGGTCCTTGGGTTCAATGCTCGTCAGAGGAAAGCCTTCCTTAATGCCATCATGCGCTGGGGCATGCCTCCTCAGGATGCTTTCAACTCTCATTGGCTGGTTAGGGACCTTAGAGGGAAGAGTGAGCGCGAGTTCAGGTGAAGCCCTAATATTATTTGTTCTTCAGCTATTACAGAAGAAGTGTTATTTGACTGAACTATAATTTTGTTTTCACATAGAGCAATTTTTATTCAAGAGGGGCCTGCCATTATGTTAAGAGGCAGTTCTGGGCTTTTTCATCAACTGTTTACACTGTGTTTGTTAGCTCATGGCAAAGCTCCAGAATGCTCATATCAAGTTTGCAAAGGTTAGCCTTGCCAATTTCACTTTAGAGCAGTAGAAAAAAAAAATCCCCACAGGTTGCTGAAACTCTAAAATTTTATGCCTGCAAATGATATCATATCACTTCTGTTGCTACTATTACAGCTAATAACACTATCTGCATAACTATTACTTAGACCCCATTCTTAATCATTATATTGAAGTAATGGCAATAACTTTTACTCATTCAAATACTACCAGTCAAAAGTTTGAACACACCTTCTCATTTAATGGTTTTGCTTTATTTTCATGACTGTTTACATTGTAGATTCTCACTGAAGCCATCAAAACTATGAATGAACA
>VUQH01026742.1:0-10415 GCA_015106775.1 Etroplus canarensis
CGGGGGAACCAAACAACCTCTGGCGAAGCGGATGGCACAACATAGAAGAGCCACCTCGTCAGGCCAGGACTCCGCAGTCTATTTACACCTACAGGCCAGTGGACACTCTTTCAATGATGAAGATGTACACATCCTGGACAGGGAGGAACGCTGGTTTGAGCGGGGAGTCAAGGAGGCCATATATGTGAAAAGAGAAAGACCGTCTCTGAATCGAGGAGGGGGCCTAAGGGTACATCTTTCGCCGTCTTACAACGCTGTGATTGCAGCCATTCCCCAACTCTTTGTGGATGGTGCTCATGGCCTTTGATTTTTGTGGGCCTTGATCAACGGACCTTGATGTACTGTTTATAAGGTTGGGGAGACCTGCAGTCAGTTGAGACTGAAGAAGTCACTTGGATGAGTGATGAAACGTTTCTCCCACGGAAACTTTACGTCCAGATGAACAGAATCAACTTTGGAAGATATGTTGTATTTATTGAATTCTATTTTGATAAAAAAAATAGGATTCTAAAATGCCAAAATGCACCAACCAAGTGTAAAACTTTAAGTAAAATTTTGTTGTTGTTTATTTTTATAAACACATGCTAAAAGAATAGATGGAAACATATAATATTAGGAGAAATGCAGCCTGCCTTGTATTATTTATTATTTCTTGTATTAATTCATTAAGTATTAAAGTCTAATTAATGCTCTATTAGTATTTCATTTAGAATTTGTTTCCCCTTCACCTTTCTCAAAAGAGAAGGAGAGATGAAGTTAACTTGGAAATTGCACACTATTTTTGATGGTGACTTTAGGACAAATAACAGAATTTAGCCAACAATTCTGGTGATTTTTTCAAATAAGAAAATTTTCCTTTTAAAAAGATCCATTTTAGAAAACTAAGAAAGAGGCTGTAGATTAATGACAGAAAGTGTCATTAGTGTCTATATTTCAATGTTATTAATATGTTATAGTATGTTATTACTTATAATTTTCAACATGAATGCAGGAAAAGTGGTCAAATGAGCTTAACACAATAATACAATAGACTTAGCCACATGACAGTAATAATGAAAAATGAATTTATAGTTCTTATTTTTACTATCACCTTCATATTAAGGAGCACTAATGTTGTAGCTTGTTGTAACTGACCTGTGTAATCAGAAATTTAAATACAAATAAAAGTTAAATACTTTCTTTTTCCAATCCCAAATCAATTCATTTTTAGGATATTAGCAAAAATGAGAGGACATTAGTGTGATTTTGTTTGTGTGTGTGTGTGCACGTGTGTCATGTGCTGGCATATGCTTTCTTATGCTTGTATGGCTATGGCTAAGTTTTGTATAAGTCTGAACCTTTGTAAAGGATGACATCATTGGGGTGTATAGGGCAGTGTGTTGCCATTTCTTTGTGGAGTTAATGTTTTCCAGCTGTAGAGCCTCGGTCTCTATAACCCCTCTGTGGAACAGTTACTCCACTAAACAACACTAAAGGTGACAAAGCAATAATTTCATACACTAGATTTACAGGCAATTTGATGAAAGTGTGCATGTTGCACATGCATGTAAGTAAACTATTTTAACAAATGGCAAACATAGGCCATTTTAAAGATTTCAAATACCTCAGCCAACTAGGCCAAGTAGGAAACCACAGTCCATTAAAACTCCTGCATACTGCGTAGTAAGCAGTTAGGTCTGCTATAGTTAGGTTCCCTGTAGAGCTGGAGGCTGACTCATGGCAGTTGTGTTTGATGTGGTGCAGAGCTCCACTGAGTTTACTTGGGAAAACACTATTCTGTTCCCATGGTGACCACAACAGGAAGGATGCTGTCAATCAAGGGTATTGGGTTCTCAACAGACTACAGTTTGGCCCCTGGCACTCACAGAGCAGCTAGAAGGACACAAGGTCAGTCTCATTGTGTCTGAACTACCCCCACCCCCACCCCCCATTCTGACATAGCATGCACACACACATACAGTGTTTCACTGTGACATTCAAAGACCTGAGAAGTCAGTAGTGGAATTCTAAAGCATATAAACCCCCAGGTAGATATTGTTGGATCATTTCTTTTAGCAATAATTTTAGAAACTTTACTTAAAGTATTCTGAATTTTTAGGTTGTTTAAATGCTTCTGAACCAGCTGTTGAGGTGACTAGTGGTACTTTCCGAAAAGGAGCAATACATAGAAAGTTTGTAGTTTAATATATTACTGTGTAGTATTGTCTCTAACACTAGAAAAACTCTTACCATCCCCAGTGAAGTTATTATTTTTTGATCCTGATGTGCTGTTCTTGGTAAAACCTCAGAGTGTGAGTGTGTCACCACAGCACACCATCTCAACACAAACAGGAAGCCACACTAGGTTTAAACTGAGCATTTTTACCTGGTGCATTTCAGAATGGTGTCTTAGGTGGTTGGGTAAACTTAATAATTTAACCCTAATGTGCATCAGCTGTGGCAAAATAATGCCTGAAAAGAATGTGTTTTTGAAAGTGACAAACTTTCTCACAAAAGATGTAAGATCAACCTACAGCTGTTGATTTTCTTTCTGCCACATCTGCCTGTGCAAACTACAGGGGAACGTGCTTAGTTTGGTGCACAAGACTGCCCCACTGCAAAACTGCAGAACAGTTTTTATTTGTGAATGTTGTGCAGAATTATTGATCAAAGAGGAAGACGATGTGTAATATTTTACAGAGGTTGCAGGAAGAAGTGAGTTCAAAACTACAGCACAGTGCCAATGCCATCTAGTGCTGGGAATTTAATACAGCAGTCTGTGTAGATGTTGAGGGGGTTCCTGAACTATGCACCAGTCTCCACACCTCTGTGTTCCTGTGAGCTGCCCTGTCTTTAATGAATGACCTCCAGGAGGCGCTCTGTGCCAGTGATACTATCTGATCCTCTGGCAGCTGGTTTGTTTAGAAAAGGAAGCTATTAAAATGTCTTAAACTGAGAACGAAAGTCCTGAGGCAGTAGGGACAGTGGGGGAGGGGAAAAGGAAGAGTAGATGAAATGGGGAGTATGAAAGTAGCAAGGAGAAACTGCCAAAAAAGGGATGTATTGTTAAAAAAAATGACAACTATTTTTCACTGACCATTCATCTCAACCTATGAAAAAGTGTTTAAACAGCATTTATAGTTTTTCAAAGTACACAAACAGAAATCTGAAATTACAGATGTGGCTACTGAACAGACCACGATTTAATATTTTTAGAACCTAAGCCTGAAAAATTTAGAGATAGAGAGTAATTACACATATAAACTATAAGATTATTAAATGAAAAGGCAAACTTTAAACTGCCTTTAAACATGGAGAAGTTTTTTGTTAATTTACTGTTTGTGTCTTGCATTACTTTGGTAGTAATAATATGGAGGTAATGAATGTGGGAGATTACCTACTTTCGAAAATGTGTTAAGCCACCAGATCTTGATAACTTTGTCTTGTGAGTATTTCTTCTGATCAGTGGCCACACTTGTGTTTGCTGTGTAAAATAAAGACTTTGCTCTTTTTAGGCTTCTACTTGCCTCAAGTATGTTATTCTCTCTTTAGCTGCTTTGTGAATCACTTCTTTTAGCTGGTACTTAATGGAGATAATGGTAAGAACAACAAAAGCGTTAAACAGCTTACACCTGTCCACCTCCCTGCTTCATTTTGACATTTACACACTTACTCCTACATTTATAAACAGGAATCATGAGAGAAAAAATATGTATAATTATACAGCCATGAAATCAACTCAGCAGACAGACACACAGCTCACAGATCTTGTGTCTCATTAATTCAATCCCCCACATGGAATCTCTCTACATCTCCCTGCTGTTCGTTCTACCCTCCCCTCCCCCCGCCTGTCCTGTCTCGAACCTCAGCAGTCAAGCATAACCCACTGAGGTCACCAGCTTCCTATGTGCTCAGCAGTAAATACTTGTAATAATATCTATCTCTCTGCATGAAAAAGCAAAGCATTCTGTTTTGTTCTCTTTTTTTGTCAACAGGGACATTGTTTTACAATAGGTTACATCATGCTGATTTGTTGTTCCTGTTTATCAATATAGATGAAGCAGAAGCTCAGACAACACACAAGGTCTTAGGTAATGTGAGCAAGTAAAACAAAAGACCTGCCCCTTTAATTGTGGTTCCAGTAGAGAGAACATTAATCAGAAACAAAAAAGGCACTTCACTGCTGAGAGCTTCCTGTCCAGGTGAGAGAATCTCTAACCAAAGAAAATGTTCAGCGATTTCTTGAGTCTGGCCAAATCAAACTCTGAAATACCCCAAATCTTAATTCTACTCCCACTGCAGTCTGGCCCACTGACACTAGGAAACCGTAACTATTCCTCAAGCAATTATCCCTAATGATTTCTGTTTCCTGTAACTCTGGTAGCTTGAAAAATGTGTCCTTATGTTGAACTTGCCACATTCATCCTAAAGCAAGCCCAAGCTAATATTGACTTTTATGTACCTATGCCAGAGACACATACCAGCACAATGGATACTGTGATAATAAGCTACTGGGGACATTATAAATGATATCAGCTTCATTTTAAGCTGATCAGTGAAAAATAATCATAACACCTCATGCCAACCCCCAATCTAAACCGTCACTGTTCTAAAAAAGCTCATGTGATTGCCTAGTTTGCAATAAATCATTCAGTACCAACTCCTACATATGACACCTACACAAAGCCTACATGTAACCTCTGTATAACCTCTACACCAGCGCTAACAGTCTACCAGATGCCCACTCAGCTCTACTCCCTCTCCCTGAGGTCTCAGTTTAGAATGAAGGCGCAGCTGTTCTGAAGACTTTTCCTCATGCGTTTTATATGTGTTATCCTCCCTTACCTTTTCCCCTTTCTCTTTTATCTCCCCTCTTAAAGACTTAAAATCCCTCCTCTGTCTTCCCTTCTACCCCATGACTTTCTTTTCCTATTTCTTTTACAGATCCCACTTCAGCTCGTTGGCTGACATTTAAGAAGCATAAAATTGATGTCTTGTATGCACACAGAAAAATACAGAATGAGACACAAAATACGAGACAATGCAAATTTATGGAAAGCCAGTAAATCCAAAATGGAAAAAAAACCAATCATAATCTTTCCCTCTAACAGCCACATGCATGACAAACTATTGTGAATCCCGACACTGCTTCCTGATCTTCACTACCTTCAGTTATTTAGCACTTAGCTCTAAGGTAAGTTTTCTCCTTTGTTGTGTAAAAAATGAGTGGAACTAATTAGACTCTTTGAATCTCTGGGCACGTCACTTGGCAGAAAAACACTGCATGACCATACACTGACAACACACTCCCAAGAGCTGTAATAAAACTAGATGTCAAACTTTAACTTGCTTATCAATTTCTTTTTGGAGAGTATTTTTCCCAGTTTAATAACAGTATGACCAGTTTAAAAACATAGTTTAGTTTCAAAGCTCTGAAACAGTGATGTCATGTGACACAGTGACCACAAAATTACAAGCAAGTACCTTCTGCTGCTCACTTGTATTTCCTCAAGAAGTCACAACAGCAGATGAATCCACATTTGGCACAGATTTTACATTGGATGCCCTTCCTGACACAACCCTCCAAATTTGGAGGAGGCTTGTGCCTCTTTCTGGGCTTGAACCAGGGCTTTCTCACATATGAGGCAAGTGTGTAAACTACTACATTATGTAAACCTTCAAAAAGCAATACTGTCCATAATGTGCTTTTTTTTTATTAAAAATGAAAAAGAAAAACTAGCGACAAAGTTGCCAATGGCAATGTCATGGTAAATATTTTAACAAAACAGTATATTGCTAACACTGACAAAAAATACCCAATGAATATCTGAATAGTTAGTTCTGTTACAGCCTTAAATAACTTCGGAAAGTAAAGCCATCCTGTTTGCAGTCTTTATGCTAATTTAACTGGGTGGTAGAGAGCAAATATTCCTGCTAGTTTCCAAAGTCTGGAACAAATTCTTTAAAGATAAAACTTCGCTGAACTTCTCACTAGGCCTCACTTGTTTTTCAAGTGATTTTCAGTCTAAACACTTAAAAAATATGCACAGCAGTGACAGATTACTAATTTGACACATTTTATTTACACTTGATCCATTATAGCATTAAAATCAAAATTTAAATTGGTCTGTCTGTATGTAGGTATCTATTTTACTGTTTAGTGGCCAGTCTAGTGCTTTTGCCACTTATCACTGTTATACAAGCAGATAAAACAAGAAAAAAAGCTCCCAAAAGATTCAAACATCTAACAACAACAAGTTTGTTTGATGATTTATAGAACTTGAGGACATCCTCTGAAAATGGTGGCACCTAAAATATTTTCTTTACATCTTGCCAATTTTTTGCTTAATTAGATCACTCCTGTGGTCTCTCCATCTTACCCCATCCAGCTAGTGAAGAGTTCACGAAGGAAAATCCACATCACATATCAGTGCGACAGAGTGTGAATGTGTGTATGCGTATACAACAGGGTGAGGGCAGCAGATTATGGAGGTTGAACGGTAACAGAAGTTGCATATTCAGGCCTCCTACTCTGGAATGCAGCATGAAGGAGAGAGACAACACTGCAATTCACTCGCAGAGAGTCACTGAACTATTCTTGGACCAGCAAATAAGTGGACCCCCAACACTACCACTACCAGACAACCCCCACGGTGAGGACTGTGAACAGAGTCTGGGTAGACAAGAAGACCTGAGTGTCTATTAAGGAATGAGACAGGATGGTGAGACAGAATCAAGAGTTATAGAAAAAGAAAGACGATAAAAGATAAGCTCCAGCGAGGCAAAGTCTGGTCAGCTAAGTCTAAATGGAGCAGTTCACTGGCTGTGAAGCCTTTCCAAAGAGCCTATTGTAAACGTACACTGGCACAATGCATGGAGCCCTGGGGACCTCTCTCACTCTCTGTTACTCCTCCTCTCATGTGACTTCTCACAAATACTGACATACAGACAGGCACATATTTTCTCTCTACCCACTTTTCCTACCTAGACTAAATAGACTTTTTTTTTTCATCTACTACACGTCAACAACTGACGGTCTGAAACTACAGGGTTACGTGTAGTAATTCACGAAAATAATGAATTTCCTGTGCTCACAACCAGTACACACTGCTGAAATCAATGTGCAGCGCATCATGCAGAGTTCAAACAGTGGGGGAATTCAGCAGGAGTCAGTGTCAGTAGTGACAGGCTAGGATTTTTTCTCTTTGCTTTTATTCCTCTGTCCTCACTGAATGAGTCATTGAGAATATCAGGGCTGACAAATCCCAAGGCCTGGCAGTGCACGTTCGTACTGTCATTGGGCAAACATGGCTGAGTCATCTCCAGCTCAGTCATAACAAATGTCAAAGAGCCATTCATCTTCTGTAATCCCTTATGCATCGATACGCTACTGTTCAAAAGTTTAGGGTCATAGTTTTTGAAAGAAAAGTTTGTTTGTTTCTTTGTTCTTAAACTAAAAATCATAAAAATTGGTTTAAAATACAAATAAATTATATAATCATTAATCATGTATCTATATTTTCAGTAACCATCACTTCAGGGTCACAGTAGCACACTGTTTTACCTAATGCAAATTAATCACATTACAAGACTGACTGATCATTAGAGAAACCCCTTTCTAATTAAATTAGAACAGCTAAAAACAGCTTTGCTGATTAAAGAAGGGAGCAAATTGGCTAGTTGCATATCTGGAGTGTCAGACTTTCTGGGGTTGACTCAAAGAAAAAGCCTGAGTAAAAGAGAGACGAACACACTATAGTCTAGTTTGAGAAATGGCAAGGTATCTTCATTAAATGGTACCTTCAAAACAGCAGTCTCAATGTCAACAGTTAAGAAGCAAAACCAGGATGCTGGCCTGCTCGGCAGAGTTGTAAAGAAAAAGTGAAGTCGGACACTGGCCACTAAATGGAAAAAAATTAGGATTGCTAAAAGAACACAAACATCGGATGGAAAAATACTGAAAGAATGTAGATGGACAAACCTAAATTTGAGATGTCTGGATTCAGAAAGAAGAACATCAAGCATGATGGAGAAATGTGCTTTTGAGGTGGTAAAGATGGTGATTTGTACAGGATAAAACTCATCTTGAACGGGGAAAATTATCTTCCCTTTGCCATATCCTGTGGACACTGGAACCACTTTTCTCCTACAGCAGGACAAAGACCCAAAGCATAGCTCCAAACTGCACAGAACCATTTAGAGAATAAGCTGTCAGCTAGAGTGGCAAGGACAGTCACTGAATCGCAAACCTGCTGAGCTGCTAAGGAAATTGCGTCGTATGTAAGAAGCACCCACTGAACCTGTTTATGTTTGGGGGTGGATCAGGAAGCTTTGGGTGATAAAATTTCTATAATACCTCAAAAATGAAATGGCTTGAAGGCTGTGATTGCTTTAGACTCACAAAGCAGACCTTGAAGGAAAAAAAAATGCCTAGAACTCAGCTTCTTTAATGGTAAAACTTGTAGCAGACAGATGAACAGGGACATGGATGGACAGACACATGGACCTCAAAGAATGCTATAAAGTCTTCCACTTAACATGTCAATTAAGTATAAAAAAGCTGGATAAGAAGCTGAATCAGCTCCTGTGATGGTCACAATTTCATTAATGACTCTGTGTGGCCTTGACTTTTAACCCCACAATCTTGTGAATGTTATCAGTTACTCTACCCATCACGGGTAATCACCACACAAAGTTTGGTAAAGATCCACAAAATAAGTCACCTCCTGCAGTGGTAACACGATTTGTAGATGGAAGAACAACCTCTGCGATTGAGGTATAAAAAAGTATTATTTAAAGTAAAAATCATTATTTCTAACTTTGTCAATATTTTGACTATATTTCCTATTTTCAATTCAGTTTGTTTTAGCCGTATTTATATATTCTTAAATCACAATATAAGTCATCCTGGGAAAGATGGTAAGATCAAAAATGAGTGCGAAACCCAACTAGTAGAAGAAGTTTTCAGAGAGGGCAGCCATCTGCCTTTACCTCTGACTCAGCATACAACGATTTTGAGCTGAAGGGCAGTCTAATCCATGGAGATTTTGGGAACGAGTGAGGGAGTAAGAAAGGAAGTATACACAATTAGGGAATTCATGTAGAAAGGAAAAAGACAGAACAACAAAAAGGCTGAGAGAGAGCAGAGAGAGTTAAGAAGTAGAGAAGTAAGAAGCAAAGTGGAGGGAGAAAAAGAAGGGGACACTGGGGTGACAGGGATGCCTGACAGGATGAAAACAACAAATACATGAAATCCAACTGTAAAAGCATCAAAAAATTATATGAACATACAGGAGTGCACAGCACAAAGTAGCCACAAAGAACTCGGAAATGTTCAGAGGTACAAAATGTGGTGTCAGAGAAAAGGAGCTTGCAGAACATCCTGTTGAACATTATCAGCATGTACTCAAACACATCCAGGAGGTTACAATTTCACAACCTGTTTGACATTTATACATGATATGATCTGCATGCAAATTGAGATAGAGATGGGCTGCATTTATATTTGCTATACATGTTTTTAGTGTGTAGACAAAATAGGCACACAAGAAAATTTTTTTTGTAACCACCAAGCATACAGTTACACCCATAAGGTTTTGGACAATGATACCTTTCATGTAATTTTGCCTCTGTATACAAATACAGTACGAAATACATGGAGAAATATAAGATTTTAAATCAGAGAATCAAAATGTGGTTGAAATACAGACTTTCAGCTTTAATTTAGGGAGTTTGACAAAATAATTGCATTAACTGTTTAGGATAATAGCCATTTTTATATACAGTGCCTGATTTTCAGATGCTAAAAAAGTTAGACAACTGACTAATAAACAGATTTATGGCCAGGAGTGGCCCCTTCCCTTGTTATTCCACGATAAACTAAGTAGATAAAAGATCTGAAGTTGATTCCAAGTGTTGAACTCACATTTGGTAGCTGTTCACTGGAACTGTCAATTTAAGGCCCACAGAGATGCTGATAAAAGTGAAGGAGACCATCATTAGGCCGAAAAAAATTATGTTGACTGATGTTGTGACTGTTAATAAAAGTAGCAGGATGAATTCTGAAGTATACAGGGCAATGCTATCTGCTCAGATTCAACCAAATGCAAGATTCAAGATTCAAAATTCAAGAGAGCTTTATTGTCATTTCAAACCAGATATACTGTAGCTGATGCAGAACATAGTGAAATGAGATAGCGTTTCTCCAGGACCTGGTGCAACATATAAACATATAGACATATGACAGGAGGGGTTTTTTTCTCACAGTTTAAAATTTAAGTTAAAAATAAATAAAGTGCAACGTGTGCAACATAGTGCAATAGTTGCAAACAATGCAAAGAACAGCAAACAATGACAAGAACAAAACCCTTTTTCGTCTGACGCAGATGAACATGGTGCGAAAAACAAAATTTGTGCAAAAAAAAGAGAAAACAGTA
>VUQH01026745.1:0-10793 GCA_015106775.1 Etroplus canarensis
AGTATTTGTTCTGAGCTCCTTTATTCTCCAGCACAGCCTGAACTCTCTGAGCCAAGCTTTCTGTCTTTAAGTCTTCTTCAGGAATAGTTCTCCAGGCTTCTTGAAGGACATTCCAAAGCTCTTCTTTGGATGTTGGCTGCCTTTTGTTCTGTTCTCTGTCAACAAGATCCCACACTGCTTCAATCATGTTGAGGTCTGGGCTCTGGGGAGGCCAGTCCATGACTGATAGTGTTCCATTGTGTGTTTTCTATCCAGGTAGGCTTTTTACTGCATTGGCAGTGTGTTTGGGATCATTGTCCTGCTGAAACATGAAGCTGCTGCCAATCACACTCATTCCAGATGGTATTATACGGTGGATCAAAATCTACTTTTCTGTCTTCATAATTCCATCAGTTTGGACAAGGTCTCCAACAGCACTGGCTGAAATGCAGCCCAAACCATGACAGAGCCTCCGCCGTGTTTTGCAGATGAATGCAGACACTTACTGTTGGACCTCCTGACCTCCTTTGTACAAACTGATGAACATTTGAACCAAAAATGAAAAAGCTGGATCCATCTATCACACATATTTCCACTGACTAGTCCAGTTTCTGTGTAATTTTTGGGGGAAGGCAGGTACAAGGACTGGATTGAAAATGAGTGAAAAAGCAGTCAATGTCCAAAGAAATACTTTGAAAGAGCTTCAGAAATTCTGGAGAATTTTTGCTCAGACCACTTTAGGACATTACAAGAAATTCACAATATAAAGAAATTAGGGGAGGCTCAATACTTTTGCACAGTACTGTAAACTGAAAAGAATATCAAAAGTAAAACTTATATTATTCACACAGAAATGAAGAAAATAATTGAAATCAAAGTGAAGACAATCTTGGCTAAAAATGTAAACACCAGAATCTAAAAACGCCATCAAAACCTCTAAAACACAGAATCAGCTGAAACAGACTGTCACAGTGCTGCTCTCTGTGAATTAATTCCCCTCACGCTCTGCTGCAAAACCTGCCAGAGTTCCATCATCATCACATCATCATTACAGATATGTGCTGTGGTGATGATCAGAATAATAATGAGCCTGATTGACTTCAGATGTGACACTCAGCACTTCCTGTCAGGCTCTCGAGGTGCAGCTCATAAAGCTCTTGCTGAATGCATCACCTTTCTGCTGACCCAGCAGGACCTCAGGGTTTTTACTGCACCGGGACATTCTCTTCCTGTTCTGGTGACCTTGGTACCTTCAGTCATCTCGAGATACCAACCTTCTCTAAATCCCACCCAGTGTGATGCAGTTCCATTTGTCTCCACAAGATGCTGCTCTAATCAAGCTGGATTGAAGCAAATGAGAAAACTAAGTTCAGCTACTGTGCAAATTTACATTAAATATAGAACAAGCTTAGAAAATGATGTGCTTTGTTCTGAATTAAATTACCCATCAGCACACACAAGTACTGCTTAAACAACCCCTTTCTTCATTGTGAGGTATCAACCATTTCTGGAGCCAACTTCTCCTTCGCTTGCTGAAATCAAATACCAAGGTGCCAGTGAGAGTTAACAATGGTCCACATTCTTTCAGCCCTAGTAAAATGATCAGTATGGCTGTTCTCCTAGGTGTTACTATAAAGTTTAACACCCAGCATCCATGACAAAGAGGATTTACAAGATTTGGCCAAGCTAGAACTCAGCAGGACGTTATTTTCCATCAATAAATGATATATGTTCTGATTCGACAGAAATGAAAACATCAAACTAAATGTCAGCGATGTTTGGGGGTTAGTGAGTCTATCATATCCTTCCCAAGATTCACAAAGACAGTGCAACTCCTTCTGACCTTCTCTATACTTCTCCATCAACACTCTCAAAGCAAACATTGCATCTGTTGTACTCTTTCTCAGCATGAAGCCATAATGCTGCTCGCTGATGGTCACCTCTCTTCTTAGCCTACCTTCAACAACCCTCTCCCATATCTTCATGGTATGGCTCATCAACTTGATCCCTCTGTAGTTACTGCAGCTCTGCACATCACCCTTATTCTTGAAGATCTGTACCAGTGCACTTCTTCTCCAGGGGGCAGAAACAAACATCATCATATGGTGGGAAGAAGATAATGAAAATGAACCTAACTTCAGCCAAGAGAATGCCTGAGACAATCCCATCCAGAATATGAGGTTAGTCGTTAATATATTGCTGTGTGGTTTAGATTATTTGCTATGAAAATGTCTTGTGTCCAAGCTTAACATCCACACTGAAATCTGTTGGCCTAAAATGGTTGTTTTTTTTGTTAATTTTCGTCGATCACTTAGATGGGTAAATCAATTGAAAAAATAGTCAACTGGCACCATAGCAGCTAGTCCACTGAGGCAGAGGGTCTTTGCGGGTGTTTCTGGCTCAGTACGTAAAAAGCTGCTCTGCTGGGTTGAGATCAGGTGACTGACCCAGCCATAGAAGAATATCCCTTTTCTTTGCTTTGAGAATGCTTGACCTGCTTGCTTTTGCAGTTTACTTTGGCTCACTATCTATTTGCACTGTGAGGCTCCGGCCAACCATTTTGCAGCATTTGTCCGAATGTGAGCAGAGAGTATAGCCCTGTACACTTCACAATTCATCCTGCTGCTTCTATCAGCATCACATCATCAAAAAACGCTAGTGACCTTGTTCCACTGGCAGCCATACATGCCCATGCCATAACATTACCTCCACCATGTTTGACAGATGATGTGGTATGCTTCAGATAATGAGCTGTTCCTTTCCTTCTCAGTTCATCTCAGTTTCTTCTGTCCAGGGAATGTTTTCCGGAGCTGTTCAGGCTCTTTCAGGTGTTTTCTGACAAAGTCTAATCTGACCTTCCTGTACTTGATTGGAACCAGTGATGTACACCTTGTTGTGAACCCTCTGTATGCCAGAGTCCCCTGCACTCCAGTTCTGACCTGCCCTCTTTCTTTCTTTCTTTCTTTCTTTCTTTCTTTCTTTCTTTCTCGGGTAAGGATTGGGTCACTAATCATGTGTTTCAGTCTTCAGGTGTGGATGTGGCTGGGTGGAGTGGAGGTCACACGCTTGTATCCCATGTCTCATTCACAAGCCCTACCAAAGCCATGCAGATCTTTCTATTCTCTGCCAGAATGTAAATACTTACTGAGTACAGTAAGCTAGACCATGACATCAAGTCATGTTCTTGTCTGTTGTTACTTTGGATTGACTAACATTTACTTCTGATGCCTTGTTCAGAATTCCATGAGCCCCACCTGAAACTGCCAAAGGACCTGCCTGACCCACTCTCCCCCACAGAAACCAGGAATCAGACCAGCTGGACTACTTACCATCTGACCAAAGACTCACAACCTTTCACATCCTCTGGACCCAAGGATCTAATATGGCTCAAGCTCACTCCCTGGAACAAAGACTGTGCCTCTACCACTTTCCCTGGAACCTCTCCCCTCACCTGATTCATGGACCAACAGGACTGAGCATAAGACCAGCCATTCACTGACTCTGCGTAGTTCCACTAACCTGTAAATAACCAGTGTTTATTAAAAATGTAAAACCTATCCTTCTGTTTCTGTCTGCTCTATGTCTGCACCACAAAAACCTGACACTATTTACATTCATGAAGGTGTCTCTTGACTGTAAACTTTGACATTGAGACACTTACCTTCTTGAGAGTGTTCTTGACTTGGCTAAATGTTGTAAAAGGAAAAAATTCTATGATCATCCACTTTAGTTGCCTTCCTTGGTCTCCCAGGGGACGTTTTTGGTGTTGCTGAGACAGCCAGTGCATTCCTTATTTTTAGGAATGGTTCAGTTTGTTGTTTTGGCTGGTTTATTTTGGTTTTTCAGACTAAGGATGGCCTCCTTCGCTTACATCCACATCTCTTTAGACCTCATTGAGTTTTAGTAAACACCTACTAAATGAAAGTTCAACACTTGGAATCAACTCCAGATCTTTGATCTGCTTAATTTGTCATGGAATAAAGAGGGAACAGGCCTCACCTGGACATCATGTCAGTCAACTGTCCCATTACTTTTGAGCCTCTTAGAATGAGGGACTATGTATAAAAATTACTGTAATTCCTAAACAGTTAATGCAATTCTTTTTTCAAAGCCCTTGAATTAAAGCTGAAAGTCTGCACTTCAATCACATTTTGACTGTTTGCATTACCCACTATTACAGAAAACCCACTGCTGTACAGAGGCAACTATACAAAACATGTCATTGTCCCAAAACTGTTGCACCTAACTGTCCATCATTCCCAGCTGTAGTCCACAGTGACTGTTTACTGTTTGTCCAGCATCAAAATCCATTTTGAAGGATTTGAAATTCCTTCTTTATCTTAATATTTAAGTTATACCTGATGTAGTAAAAGAGCTGAGTACTTCCTGCACAGGACATTGGACGTGTAGATCCTGTAGAAAATCAATTTATCTAGAAAAAGTCCTGCCTAGGCTCTTTGATGGCAGGTTTTGATCCTGCATGAATACTTTTACTGTACATAATAAGAAGACAAAGGAAAGGATTTAAACAGTTTTGTTAAGGAATGAAGACTCAGACCATTCACACTGTACGATGTTGGTGTGTTCAGCACAGTGACCAAACAGAGAGAAGCCGCCATCAGACAAATCAGTGGTTTTGTGGAGCAAGAGAGAGAGCGAGGTTTAATACTACAGAGAGTGAAGCTTGCTTGCTCGCCCCGGCAGAGATATGAGCCACTCTGATGTTCACGCTTCAATATAAAAACCCTGACAGAGGAGTTCAGCATCAAATGAACTTCTCTCTGCCTGCATACTTCAGTGACTCTCAGAAAACAGCAGCAGCCACACAGGAAGTGGATCTCCATGGATTCAAAGATATTCATTCAGCACAAAATTAGAAAGAAGAAACAAACTGCACAAGGAACCAGAAACTAGAGGAACTGCAGACAAATAACTGTTTAAAATATTAAAACTTAGAGAACTCACTGAAAAGGACAAAGCCTGCATTAAAGCTCTTCATGATGCTGGATAGTCTTCCAGTTTTTATGACAGGTGTTCTAATAAATGTGTTACTCTGTATGTAAATGATTATTTCTCATGTCCTTGCCTGATTGGCGGCTGATTCACCACCTGACATGCGTAAAACATTTAAAAGCTTTTCTAAACTGCAGTTTAATTGTGAAGTCTGGCTTCATTTACCTCAGTATCTCGTACGGAGTGTGGTTTTGGATTTTGGAATCATGTGTAAATGGACGGGTGTAGAAAGCATCCTAGGTCAGCTGTCTACGAACACGAAAGTTAAATGTAAGCATTGCAGCAACATCTGGTGTTTTGCAATTACACAACAAGATGTACAAATATTAATCAGTTTTATAAAACTACAAAAAAAAATTTAAAGCAGTACATGGATGAGTGTTGAAGCGCTAGTTTTACATTTTTGCACTGTGTGGATTTGTGTATTGGAGGGTATATTATTTATGGATGATGTACATGTTTATATTGGACAGTATCAGCAGTTACATGATGTGCTATTTTATGTTATTTAAGTTCTGAATAAAGAATTCATTCATAAATGTACAGAAGCAGATATTGATTGATTAAAATAAATATCCTTCCATACAAATAATACTTCAAACCAACACAGAAAGTCATAAGAGACAAGAAATCGTTCCGTTTAGCGTAAAAATTTAAAATCATACATTTTTCTGGCCACCAGATGTCACTGTGGTGAACTGTTTTTTTTAATCAATTGTTCCAATCGTTTTGGTCTCTCGAATGTTCCATTTCCACCATCACTACTAAAATTGCTCAAATGGCGTACCCCATATAAGCTTTACCTGTAGATTGTGGGTAAGGGTATCAGCTGATGTGGTTGATCTGATGGGACTGCAGGCTGTAGTTGACTTTGAGACCCACCTAAATGAAGATGGTTTCCACCAACACTCGCAGAGGTCCTAGCTGTTGTATACAACTTGTTGCCAGAGTTTCTTAGGTTTTAGTACTGTTTATTGTACTCTGTTACTATTTGAGTCTCAGTTCCTTTGTCATCTTAGTTCTAGCCTCTGGTTGTGTTTTGACTAAGATCAGAATTCAAAGTCCTTTAAGATGAACCACTGTGGCAATCCTTAAAGAGAGCAACCGAAAAAAGAACCAGAGGATATCAGATAGAAGTGACTGCAATGCTCACACCTATTAAACAGAAGATCTGAAACACCAGCAGTGCCTGGATGTGAAGACTTTGAGTCATTACATATCAGAGTTTAGTAAGATGTTAGCTATGAAGCTCTGCTCACAGCCAAACATCTAAGCTCAGAGGCCAAAGTTACTGACCATCATTAGGTTACAGCAGCAAGAAACACTTCATGTGAGAGAGGGAAACCTGATCCCACATACACAAAAATGATTACGAAGCACTTTCTAGTCAAAAGTAATTCACTGAGAGTTGTAATGATTAGCAAGACTTCCTCAACACCTCGTATTGTTACAGAAGTCAGGGTACCAGTTTCAAAATTTCCAAAACTGTAGTAAAACCACCCCGATGTGGTTTCCCTCTCTGAAGTGTCACAGATGTTCTTGAAGCAGCTTTGAGGCAGGTACAACACCTCACCTTGTGAAAGTCATAAATACCTCATAACACGTCATGTGACTTCGTAACATTTTCTTTGTTTCCTGGACAGTCTGTCTCCTTTCAAATTTTTATTGTATCCACTACATAAAGGTTCACAAGGAGCCCTAAATGCATCGAAACTATTTCTTATCTGTCCTGTAAAACTATTCTCCAGAGACCACTCTGCAACAAATCAGTCCAAATTTCATGTCACATTGAATCTTTATCACTTTCATGTATGTGGGAATGGGGCTGTTTTTGTGGCATGCTTGAAAGTCAACACCAAAGGTTTTGACCTCGACAGTCATCTTGTCTGAGCTGGGTATAACCAATTCAAACTGACCCAAACTAGAATATTTGCAGTGTAGTTGGGTTCCATCAGTCATCCCTGGTTTTGAAATCCTTGATAAAAAGATCAACTCAAAGAGAAGCCAAAAATCAAACCAGATTTTACAGGAGAAATCTGTTTTATTCATCAGTGCCCTGAAGTTCAATTTGTTTACCACTAATTAAAGCCTTAAGGCAGCAGCACCACCTCCTTCAAGTCCCATTAACTCTCTTCTGTCATATATGTAACAAAAGTCCAAAGCACAACTTAAAAACTAAATCACTGTCATGTTACTTATTCCAGTCTATCAAATTGTGCCTCTCTGAGGCTTGAACCTAGCAGCTTCTTGTGTTTCTGAAACACACAGATGCATACAGATGTGTTCCTGACCTTCAGGGCTGTGGTGTCGGCCAGAGCAGTGGCTTGTCTGTTCAGCTGCGACGCCATGATGTGGCAGCGCTGACACAATCTCCGTAGCTCCTCCTCCTCCGGCTTATTGTAGCGGCTCAGCTCGCTGGTTGACAGCGACCCTTCAGGATTCGGCCGTGAGGCACAGCTTCTCCTCGCCTCACCATTGTCATCCTCGCCTGCAGAACGAAGGCGCTTCCTGCGATAGGCGGAGCCCAGAGGAAGAGGAGTCTCCCCCTCCACCACCTGCAGTCAGATGAAGGAAAAGTTATTCACGCACTGTTACCTCAGACCTGAAGGTCCGTCTGTTTATATGATGGCAGTTTAATGTTATTCAGTGACACCAGGTCAGACCAGTAACACTAACCAGGACAGACCAGTAACACTGCAGGACAGGCCAGGACAGACCAGTAACACTAACCAGGACAGACCAGTAACACTGCAGGTCAGACCAGTAACACTAACCAGGACAGACCAGTAACACTAACCTGGACAGACCAGTAACACTAACCAGGACAGACCAGTAACACTAACCTGGACAGACCAGTAACACTGCAGGACAGACCAGTAACACTAACCAGGACAGACCAGTAACACTAACCAGGACAGACCAGTAACACTAACCTGGACAGACCAGTAACACTGCAGGACAGACCAGGACAGACCAGTAACACTAACCAGGACAGACCAGGAAAGACCAGTAACACTAACCAGGACAGACCAGTAACATTGCAGGACAGACCAGGAAAGACCAGTAACACTAACCTGGACAGACCAGTAACACAGCAGTATGTGACAGCCCCTTATCTCCTGACAACTTGTTCTGAGAATATTAGACTTTGAATAAAGGCCAAATGTTTGGGATGTTTTTGAGGATGCAACGTGTAGAAATGTGCAGAAATCGTTCCAGCAGTGAGAGCAGAAGGCACCTCACCATCACACTGAGGATGAATGAACCAGGAAGCGATGCAGTGCAACCATTTCAATCTAATTGCCCCAGACTTCACTTGTGTTGCTTCAAAAATACCCCACAACCAAAATAAATGTTACCCTCAGATCTCCACAATAAAAACACTGCATATTAACAGGCACCTTCAACTATATTCTATATGGACAAAAGTATTAGGCCACTGATTCCAGGCATTTGATTCAGTTCCATTACCACAAGTGTATAAAACCCAGTAGCTGCAATGATGGACCAACTCCATAGTAATGCCTCTGGGTTTAGAATGGGAGGTCAGAACAGCTGCTGTAGGTGTGATGTGAAGGTGGTCCAATACTTCTGTCCATATGGCGTATGTCATTCCATGTCTTAGATGCACGTATGCAGACCTTCATATTATATTAGACTTTCTTTTACAAAGACATCACCTTTTCAGCTTTACTAATCTCTGTCATTTCTGTCACAATGATCCGTTATGAAGTGATTTATTAACAGCATAATAAGATAATACATACATGCTCTAAAGCTTTGTTTCAGATGTCATACTCATTACATTTACATTTGTTTGTTGAAACTGTAACTGAATAGTGACATTGATGAATTCATGATTGAAGTATTTTGCTCCTTGTGTTAAACAACAAAGCGACAGCATAAGTAAAGGCATAAGCTGAACAGAGAGAGATGTCAGTTTGCTTTCAAAATAAAAGCATAGGAAGTTTAGCACACATGGAAAGTGAGCATGATTCTGAATTTAACAGTGAAGCCCTGCAAACTGCCAGAAAACAAAGAAAATTCAACTGGAAGCCACTTTTCCATAGCACTAATAACTTACCTTTGTAAAGTGGGCCTTGATGTGAAAGCTGTGATGTGTTGATGACTGGGCAGATTGTACATGATGATTGTAAGGTGTGTGATACTCACTGTGTACCTCCTGTAGTCTGGCCTGCGTCCCCGAGCTGTGTTCCAGTACTGTGAGTACATCTCTGTTAATAGCTGCTTTAATGCACTTTAATAAACCGTCTGAGTATGTGAGGAAGTCTTGAGATGCAGCTTCAGCCTCCGTCAGCCTCTGATGAAATCTCTGCTTTCAGTACAGCAGGAATAAAGGAGGAGCTGAGCGAGTGTGGACTGTAGGAGGAGAATGATGTCGCTGAAGCGTGAACTTTCAGACTGTTGGACAGGAAAGGCTCAGATGAGATCCACTGCTCTGACACTGGGTTACATAACTGCTGTGTGAAGACACACGATAACACAGGCCTAATCAGTGAGGCCTGTGGAACCACAGAAACAGGTCAAGGCATTCAAATCAAACTGTGTAATGGAGTCACTACAACCAACCGCAAAAGATGAGGCTGAATCAAGCTCTGTGCTGAAGGAATGGGACCTGAACTTCCAGAACCCTTAAAGGATAGATTTTTTTTCTCCTTGACTACAGTTTTGTCACTTTGCAGTAAGTGTTGTATGGCTTCTGATGCATGTGAAGAGTTGATGTGTTGGCTCAGTTCCACTCCCACCCACTCCAGGAGGGGAATGAGTTGCTGCCCCAAGTACGTGAGTTCAAGTCTGTCAGGGTCTGGTTCCACCTCTTAACACTTTGATTTTTCATCTGCAGAGACATTTACAACCCAAATTCCAGAAAAGTTGCAACATTCTTTAAATTTGAACAAAATGAAAACTAAAAGACTTTCAAATCACATGAGCCAATATTTTATTCACAGCAGAACATAGATAACATAACAAATGTTCAAAATGGAAAATTGTACACTTTCATCCACTAAATGAGCTCATTTTAAATTTGATGCCTGCTGCAGTATAGGTCCCAAAAAAATTGGCACAGGGGCAAGAAATGGATGAAAAAGCAAGAAAGTTCAAAAAGATTCAGCTGGGAGAACATCTAGCAAGTAATTAAGTTAATTGATATCAGGTCTGTAACATGATTAGCTATAAAAGGGATGTCTTAGAGAGGCAGAGTCTCTCAGAGGTAAAGATGGGCAGAGGCTCTCCAATCTGTAAAAGAGTGCATAAAAAGATTGTGGAATGCTTCAAAAGCAATAGTCCTCAACCTCAAATTGCAAAGGCTTTGCAACTCTCATCATCTACAGTGCATAACATCATCAAAAGATTCAGAGAAACTGGAGATGTTCCTGTGCATAAGGGACAAGGCTGAAGACCTTTATTGGATGCCCATGATCTTCGGACCCTCAGACAACACTGCATCACTCATCGGCATGATTGTGTTACTGACATTCATGAATGGGCCCAGGAACACAATCCACCGTGCCATCTGCAAATGCCAACTAAAGCTCCATCATGCAAAAAAAAAACCATATTTGAACATGGTCCAGAAGCGCTGTCGTGTCCTGTGGGCCAAATTGAAATGGACTGTTTCAAAGTGGGAAAGTGTTCTATTGTCAGACGAGTCCAAATTTGACATTTTTGTTGGTAATCACGGACGTCGTGTCCTCCGGGCTAAAGAGGAGGGAGACCTTCCTGCGTGTTATCAGTGTTCAGTTCAAAAGCCAGCATCTCTGATGGTATGGGGTTGCATA
>VUQH01026746.1:2969-14840 GCA_015106775.1 Etroplus canarensis
GGTCTTTGGGTGTGTGTGTGTGTGTGTGTGTGTGTGTGTGTGTGTGTGTGTGTGTTCACGGTAGAAAAAAAACAGAGACAGTGGGGATACAGGTGGAGAGATGGAGTGGAGGCTAGATTGAGATGGAGTGATGGTAGAAGCAGAGGATGAGGAATTCTGATGCTGCTGTCTTATCACAGAGGATGTCTAACCAGAGCACCACTGGGCTGATCTCCAGTCCTCCCTCATCCTGCACTGACACTGTTTTTCTAACACACGCCAAACACATTTCAGTGCAGCACTTGCTCTGTGTTCTGTATGTATCCACATCTGTCTTAGGATATGTGAACCTGTTTAGTGCAGCTGAAACAAACTTTGAACCAAAGGGACCAAAGGCAGTTTTGTGACTGTGAATGAGATAAATATATAATAAATAATTGAACCAGTAAACTTTGAAATTAAACTCTTTGCTGCTTGTCAACTGCTCAAGAAGTTATCTAAGTAATCTCTAAACTCAGTATGAGACGTTTGGTCATCATGGTAACATTTATGACAGACTCATCAGCTGTTTAAACTCTGGTCTGTTTTTCTGCCCTTTGTAGACTCCATTACTGTATTTCATTAAGGCCATTAAAAATACAGAGTGATCCCCCAGTGATCTGCCAGTACCTCACCTCATCCTCCCCTTTTTATACAAGCTGCTTGATTTTTGTCTTTTCTTTGTCATTATTGTCACATCCTGTTTGTTATTATTCTGAACATGTGACTGATTCAGAGCCTGCAGAGACAACCTGTTTCTTTGTGCTGCTTGAGAACATAAACATATTCATAAGAAACTTTAAAGAGCTGGATGATTTGCTGCTGTCTTGTTTCAGTTATTTGTGCAGGTGCGACAATGAATGTATAAAAAGTAATATGGCAAACTGCATATGTATGTACAGTACGTATGTGGAAAAAGATGTGTGTGTAGTTGCAGGAAGAGCATCAGTAACAAAAGTGAAACCAAGGCATTAGAAATAATGAGCTGCATGGGCATACAAATATTGATTTTTAGGGTCACCAAATCAGCAGTGACTGTGTTGTAATGCAAAAATCAAGTATGCGATCGGCAAGAACGATCAAGAAATCCTGAGGTTCCACTTGTGCGTGTGTGCATGCATATGAACCGTGTGTACATGCCCACTCTTGTCTTTTGAGTGGGGCTTAGGTGGAAAGCTGCAGGAGGAGAGCAGGGTTCTCAGATTCCTGTTCTTTTCATTTGTTTGGGTATTATTTTGCTCTTCATCCTTTTCCAAGCTTCAATGCAAATAATTTAGCGGTTTATTTTTACATTTTTATTAGCTCCACTCCGGTGCTTTTTGCCTCTTTTTAGTAGTCTATTTGTTTGTCAGACTCTGCAGAGTCCAGTGCTCTGAATTTACAGAGTTCATATCTATTACTTTTTCCTCAGGTCATTTTTTTTTTCTTTTTTTCATAATTCAGTTTCTCTGTCTCTGTTTTGCATTTGGTGAAATTGTACATTTAAATTTAGTTTAGTTGAATTCAGTTTTACAGTTGTCTCTTTATATTACATTTGGTGTTCTTTTCATTAATATGTCCAACAGCTTGTGTTACACACAGCATTTTTTTTGTTCTTGTTTTTTTGGTAGGCGATAATGAAATAAGTGAGTGTCAGCATCAATCCATGACAAAGATGGGGGTGCAAATCAGGCTTGTGCAAATTCACGAGGATGGAGACGTCTATAATAATCTGATCAAAAGAATCTGCATCTGGACATTTCTGCCTTTGAGTGTACACTTGCACTCTGTAGCAAATTCTCTCCTGTCTCCTTGAGCGTGTTCTTACAACAACTGTCAAGCACGGTGACGGACTGGTAATCATTCAGGCTTGTTGTGCAGGAGGAGCTAATAACTGTGGGAAAGAGCTTCCTGGTTTCTGTGCGTTGCTACGTAGGCAACAAGAGAAGTAATTTGCACAAATGAAGCTGAGTCAATGGCTGACTCATTGCCGAGGGATAGTGATTTGTAATCTGACCTCACAATCAGAAATGAGGATAGTTTCTCTATCACCTGTAGTGGGATAAAACATGTAACTTTGTGCTGCATGTTAAGTACTTTTGGAAACCTCCGTAGCTTAGACAAACTGGCCATTGACGTCACTATGGAGTGAAATGCAAAATCGACAAGAGGTATTCTGCTCTTAAAGGCTGACTGAGAGGCTGAAATCAGATTGCAGATTGGCGAAACGGCGTCCCTCATAAATCCAACCTTCTTTTAAAAAACAGCCCTGATCTACATCATCAGGGAGAGGTATTTTTAATTTGGGAAACTCTTACACGTGAGTTTAATAAACTGTGAAGGGATGACTAATAATTAGGGATTTCATTTATATGTTATCTGAGCATGACATGATCTGTGTTGTATGTGGGACTTTCACAATGACTTTGCACGTAGTCTCTACCTGCTACACAACTTCTGAAAATCTGATTCTGAGGAAGACGTGGACATTTTTTGTTTTCCTTTTTCCCCCTGCTGTCTTATAGATTCATTACACAAACAGGTGAATGATAGCGTTCATTCACTAAACAACTCCCTTCCTTTCTCTACTTTTGAGTTTCTAGATGAAGTTACTGTGACTGAATCCTAATGACAGTGTTTTGCCTGGCAGGCTTCTGTCGTTTGTTTTGAAGTTGTCTTTAACTAGAGTAACATCATCCTCCATTCACAGGTGTCTGTGTGAGGCGAGGGTCTTTACAGACGTAGTGAAGTACACCGTGAAACAGACACCCGCCCACACAAACGGAGAAACTAGTGAGTGTAAAAGGCAGAAAAACAAAGTAAACACTGAGCTGAAAAGAAACAAGTGCACAGAAATTTAAAGATGGAAATTTAAAATTATATTGTTCAACCCTACTCTAATTACAAATGACCAGATAAATACTACCTCCTAAATGTAGGTGAAGAATGGTCATTTTAAGGCCTTTCCACATGATTTATTTATCTTTGTTTGGATGTCTTTATGGAGGCTATAAAGTAAGCGGTATAAATTAAAAGACATCTTAGAACCTTATTAAATTCATTTTGACACAACTGATTGCACAAAACAAAGCTAAAAGTATATTCACTCATGTCTTTGAAGATACTTCCTTTGCACTGAATAAAGGGAAACTGATTTAGGATTTTTATTAAAACACTGATCTCATGTGAGAGGATTTTTTTATTTGATTTTTGATGAATAAAAGTAACTTTAATTTATGAAGATAGTTGAAAATGGTTCAAAAATGCTTTAAATTCCACCAGAGTTTTAATAATAACTGCCATAAAATGGGGAATAAGGAAATGTTTAAATTCAATTTAAAATATCTAACATTGTCAACTCCAGATATTTGACTTTTGAACTCAGTGTTGCCTCAGATTCTTTGACACAGTACATACAGTAGCTACTTCGAAACTGAGGTTGTCCTTATCCTGTTACAGTTAGATCCAAAGTTTTTTAGAAAATGGCACATTGGGTTGTAATTTTTCCTCTGTACATCACCGCAGTGGATTTTACACCAAACAATCATGATGTGATACATGTACATGCTTTCTGCTTTGATTCAAGGACTGTTCCTGAATTATCCCCCCATTTTCACACTCAAAAGTAATTGGACAGTTAACTGAAAGGCACATTTATGAGCTTCACCTAGCTAGGATATTGCCTTTCACTTAATTGTTTACTTTGTTTTCACAATTACTTTAAAACAATAATTTAAAAACAAAAGATTCTGCATGTTGAACATGAATTTGGCAGCTGTTGTAGGGTGAACAGATGAAACAGTTAACCTGATCTGAAATGATTAACCAGTGATTTGAAGATTGCAATAAATATTTAAAATCATCAAATCATTTGGAAATCAACACAGGTTATTAATTTATTCAGTAACACAACATAAAGACTGAATCAAAGTAACAACTGTTTTACTGCCCAAATCACCTCAGTAATGATCTATCCTTAAATTAAAAAAGTTACTTTAAGCAAAGGAGAGACGGACCTTTAGAACACAGTAGTATAAAAGCAGCTACAACAGGTGAACCGGGCCTTCACAGAAACTTAGATTCTCAGAGGATAAAAATATGATAAACATCATCCTGTCTCACCTACCTGAGTTAGAGCAGGTCCTACATTTGTTTGTAGGATTTTTGTACAAGCAGCTGTGTATGTGTGTGTGTGTGTGTGTGTGTGTGTGTATGCATGCATGTGCGTGTTTCTACTTGTTACTCTGACTTCACAGAGTAACACCTCTGCACCCTCCAAGAATCACAGCGGCCTGTTTCCTCCTCTGTGTGTTTGCACCTCTGATCATGTTAAGAGGGTGTGCAGTGGGAGGCTGTAGAGGCGGGATGTAGTCTGCCCACCCAATCAGATATTACAAACAGTACTCATGTTGTCTAGGCTGCTTTTTCTATTGGCTGAACAAAACCAAAAATTATTTTCCTGTAGTTTTGGTTGTTTTGGATGGACAGGACACCCCTGACATTATCTAGTACTGGCCCATTCCTGTGCTAACTGTAGGTAATTTTAGTTTGACATATACCTATTGTCATGGTCCTTGGTTTTTGCGTTTGGGTTTTGTAGTTTAGATGAGTTTGATGACTGCTTCTGACGTTCTTTGTTTTTAGTATTGTTTATTGTAATCCATCAGTTGGGGTTTTTTGGGGTCTGTTCCTATCATTAGTTCCTCTGTGTCTCCTCATTATCATCCTCCTCTGTTATTCTTCTCTAAGGTTCAGTCTCTTGTCTGTGGTCCCAGTCATGATTGTTTCTCTCTTCCTGTTTTATTTTGGTGGCTGTTATGTCTTTTTCCTCCCTGATTTATTATCCTGATTGTTGTCGCCTGTGTTCCTCTCCTTCTGTGTTGTCTTTCTCTTCATTCTTTGAGTTTTTTTTTATTTTAGACTGTGTTTTTGTGAATAACTTCATCAGCCATTAAAGATGCCTTGATTTTTGTTTTTTGTCCTGCACATTGCACAGTTTGTACCATGGCACCTTGAGGTGACTTTTGTTGTGAATTGGTGCTATATAAATAAAACTTAATTGAATTTAAATTGAATATATAGCTTACCATGATAATGTAATTTCTTCTTCTATAATTGTCATAATAATCCTTATTCTATTATAAAACATGATATATAAAGCCAGCTTTTTAATGCATTTTATGTGCATTGGTCCTATCATTGGCAGTAATGCTGTGCAACATAGAGCAGATTAAAAATCTTATTGACCTCAGCTGTAATTTTCTGAGGAGAAACAAATGAGTTCCTTTAATTGGATGGTTCTAAATTGCAAGGCAGTGGGAAGCTAACTAATTCATGATGTCATTTTATAATGGAGGCATTGAAGCTGAAGTCAGCAGAATGTGGCAGGTCAGCAGCTTCCTCAGCCTTCACACTGAGACCGTGGTGGACGTTTTCCCAGGCGAACATATGCACTGTCCTTTTACATTATTTCATAGCTTCAGGTTTAAGCCTTCGATGCTGACATTTGAGTTTCACAAGCCGGCTGAATGACCGTTGCTGCCAGTGTTCAATTGCCTTGCTCTGCCATGCGTGGCAGGTAAAAGACCACAAAGCCACAAATGTGTGTACACTCGCTCTCAGCAGGCTACAAACGCTGTTAAACACATGCACAGACACTCTGAAATTGCACTGTGGAGCAAAAGATGGTGTGTGTGTGGCACACATACCAGAAAGACTACATGTGTCAGCATGTAACCCAAATATTATACATTTACCAATAAGAGCTGGTATTTAAAAAGGGAAAAACCGAGCAAAAAAACGTTAATAAAAAAACAATATAGACGTATTTGCATGTCCCTTAAACCACCAGAGTTCGTGGCAGGTAAATGGCAAAAACAGAAATGACCAAGAAAATAACATAAATAAACCCTCGATGACCAGGAATTCAGGGTAGGTTTGGAAAAGTACTAAAAGGCCTTTACTTTACTGGGCTACATTTTAAAAATACACCAATGAATATCAGCTTACATCTTCTCCAGGGTGTAGCGATGCAAAGATACCCACAAACCAGTTACAGCTTTACTCAGTACAGACAACAGGTACAAGCATGACCTTCTTCAGCATATAGTAAAAAGAATGACCCTAAATCAGCATCTGACTATAATAAAAAATAAAGTAAAGAAGTAAAGTAAATCTGAGAGATCCTTAAGGCTACCAGTTAACCAGATCCTGAAGAAAACTTTGATCTCAAGTTTTTTATAATTGGTACCTTGGTCCTAAATTAGGCTAATTGTTTTTTATGATTGACTTACAGTGTTGGCTTTCAGCACCGACATTTGGCATTATTTGACATTGTGGCTTCAAAGTATCTCTTCTGTTTATTTTGTTCTGGATTTTAATTTCTCATGTCTGGTCTGTCTCTTTAATAGCCATTTAGGAAGCTCTGTACCTCCTGGGCGATGCCCTTAAAGGCCAGAGAAATATTATACCAACCAGTGGCCTCAGAGGCTGAAGAAAGTCACACATGTTCCTGTTGTTACACACCTGTGGTGAGTGAAGGTATACCTGGTCTGTTGCTATCTTTGTATTGTTACACCCTGGACAGGGCACAGGCTGATATGACTTGGTGTATTTATAATGTCTTTGGCCCAGTGAAGCGATGACCTTTTCTTATTTTTTCCAACCTCCCCTGAGTACCTAGACCTGGATTTTTTTTTTTGTTTTTGTTTTTTTTATTTTTTTGCCATTTTCTAGGTCATAACTCTTTCATCTTTCTTTTTGCCAAGAAAACAGTGTTTAAATGCTCTTCATAGTGCATACATATTTTAAGCTTAGTATATTCAGTTGTATATAACAAAAAGGCTCTGGGTATAAACCATGTGGTCAGCTGGGTGTTTTCTGTGTCAGGCTGGGTGTTCTCCCTCTGCCTGGAAGGGCTTCATCCTACAGTCCAAAGACATGCAGAGGGAATGTTCGTCTGCCTCTCTGTTAGTTCATTGGCTGCTCCCTTGTAGTTTCCCCGAGGGTTTGCTGGAGCAGGTTAACCCGCATTGGTAAGCTGGCAGAGGTTTCACACCGGATGTCCTTCCTGATGCAACCCTCCATGGTGGGAGGGGTTTGTGTCAGATGGGCCGATACAGAGAGTCAACCAGCACCCCGCAAGCCCCCTGTAAGTCAGATCAGTTAAAAAAGCGGCCTGATTGGACCCTCCTGTGCAGAGCTTGCATGTTCTCCCCGTGCCTGCAGGTGTTCCTCCAAGTATTCCTGCTTCCTCCCACAGTCCAAACACATGCAAAAGGGCTGGGTCAATCTGCGATATTGACCATAAGTGTGGTTGTGAATGTAAATGGTTGTCTGTCTCTGTGCTGGACTGCCAGTCTGTCCAAGGTGTGCCTCACCTATCACCCTATCATAGGCAGGGCGCGCCTTTACTTCACATTTACTTTACATTTGGTATAAATATTAAGTATTTTGATAGAGAGAGTGAGGACAGGCAATAAATACATGCAAGTACATGGGAAAGGTATATATCAAATGTCAGCAGCTGGAAACAGGCATAAAATTGTCATTATGAGATCATTTGAGGCACTCTCTTGATCTCCTTATCTTGCACTAGCACACTTAAAAAAACTACACACTTTCATCTCAGACTCGTAACTTCAGTCTTTCTGAGCACAGAGACCTCCTCTGTCCAGTGTTATCCCTGATGGTCGCTGCACTCAAAGGTCTGCTGATACGTCCATGTCACCTCATACCTTATATTTGTGACGTTCGAACCTTTTCCTCGGTGTCGATGTACTCTGGTTAACTGTCATACGGGAGTCCACAGCGGCAGTTCCTCAGTCTGTTGGTGACTGTTTTGGGAACCAGAAGGCTGCTGAGTGGTGCTGGTTTCGAAACTTGCCTGTGGCATTTGTGGAGGAGAAAAGTTGGAGGCCAATTCATGACCCATCACAGACTTACACGCGGTGCACTGGAGGCTCGGAGAGCAGTCGACTTACCCCCCCTGAGCAAAGCACCGAAGCCCCACAGTGCTCCTTGGCGCCTGTAATGTGCTGCCTGGTATCTCCTCACCTTCCTCTTATCAAGTGCATGCCTCAGTTCTGTTTGCGTGTGCTCGCATGAACAGAACTGCATGTTAACATTTGTGTGTCATCAAAAGTGTGGAGAAATGGCTGCGGAATTTCTCCATTAAGGGAAAAATAAAGTATCTCTTCTTCTTCATTCTAAGAAGGGCAGCCTGTACTTTAGCATGATTGAGCACAATTAAAAAAATACATGATCAACATATAGTGCAATGGTAACAGTAGCATGTGTGCTGTGCATTCAGTAATTCTGTCCTGTCGTACTCGCCGCTCTGCCCTCTTGTTCTTCTAGCTGTACACTGTTATCTGCCATCACTAATTCTGAATGGCTCAGTTGATGTAAATAGACATTTTTATGTGAAAAAAGGTGATTTCATGCTTAGTAAAGTCCTGCAGACTACCTTGTAAACTGAGCGCTGCGTATGGCTTACTGCTTTCCAGTAACTGAGCAGGAAAAAAAGATCATGTGAAAAATCACATAGAAATCAGATTAAAGAAGCAGGAAGAAAGCAGAGCTTTCTCTCTGTTTCCCTTAGTCTCCACTGAGCTCTCACAAATTAGATCATCAATTACTTCAGCCAGCTAAAATAACTGCCAATATTTACCCAATGCACACACATACACACAGACACGCTGCTTTGCTCATTACACGGTGCTGTATTTATTTTGCAGGGAGAGTGGTGCTCCTTTAGTCTGCTTTACAAAAAGAGGGCAGTCCTTCTTCCTGCTGCACCGTTGTTTAATTGAAGGAACAGACTCTTTCCCTCCTCTAATTACAAGCCGTCAGGCCGGCAGAGGAAAACCCTGAGATATGGCTACTTTCTCTCTGCACAGACAGCCAATTATGGGAGTAAATTGGAATAGCTGGGTTGAAATGTTTGCTGGCTCTGCACAGTAGGGAGACAGTTTTCAGGAAGCTCAGTGTCTGTCGTTTTTCTGCCATTTATTTTACTTTTAAATTCTCACTCTATAATGGGAACAAGCACATTGAATGTGTTTAAGATTGATTACATAAAAAAGAAGTGCAACATGTATTCAACACATATTGTATTATGTTGTAATAATATTTAAAAACACAGTAGGAACATTACAAGCGGTATGTACTGTTCCTCATACGTGTCAGTGTTCTCTCAGAAAGACTGAGAGGGTTTGGACATGTTCAGAGGAGGGACAGTGGACATATTGGGCAAAGGATGTTGAGGATGGAGCCACCAGGCAGCAGGAGAAGAGGAAGACCTCAGAGAAGTTTGATGGATATAGTGAAGGAGGACATGTAGAGGGTTGGTGTGAGGGACGAGGATGCAGGGATAGGGTGAGATGGAGGCAGATAATCTGCTGTGGAGACCTCTAACAGGAGCAGCTGGAAGAAGAAGACCAGACTCCTGAACAGTTTCTGTTCAATCTTTGTCTGCCCATTACACATACACACACACACATACACACACACACATACAGATTACCACCTCGAACTGTGTATAAACCAGGACTCCTGAAACAATAAACTGCACCAAATTTGCACCTTATCACTGATTATTTTCTTGTGCTTACATTTTTATTGTTGTGCTTAGAAAGAAATCACAGTGAAAAACCACAGCAGATAAATCACATGGAAAACATGGAAATTGATGGAAAGAGTCTGATGACCTCTGAGACCTGGCAACAAACTGAGGATCTGCAGGGAGCTTCTCAGCTGACTCAGGAACACCTTGGTGTCCTCCTGAAGAGCTGGAGAAGGTGTGGTAAAGCTGTCAGGGTCTGTCTCTTCTTCTCTGAATGCATCAAAGCTTCTTGTAGACCAAAAGTGGTTCAGCTCCTGAGATTAAAAAGCTCAGAGGTCAGAAACACCTGCAGCTTACCTGCATTGTCATGGTTACAGGTAAAATATAAATAATGCTGACTCCACGTGAAACAGGAAGTGATCAGCAGTCATCTGAACACACTGTCACAATAACAAAAAAAACCCTGAGTGGTCTGACAGGCACAGCTGGATGCTGCCTCCATCAGCAGCAGCTAAAGGTCACACTGGGTTTACTGGGAGGGTTGGACCACAGAGCTTCATCCTCAGAGTGGCAAAGAAGAGGAGGAGGAGAAGGAGGAGGAAGGCTCCTCAAAGTTACACACTTATAGAACATCAATCCACCTCACAACAGCTGCATCATCAAGCACACCTGACAAGACGCAGCTGGAAACACCACAGAAGAAGAAACGGCACCTGATGACAGAGGAGAGAGCGGAGGAGGGCTTTACATCACTGCAGACTGCCAGCCAATCAGAGAACAGCAGAAAGAGGAGGGAGGAGGAGGAGGAGGAGACATGAAGCTTTATATAGCAGAGAACAGGAAAGTTTATCAGAGAGAGGAGAGAAGAGGGGAGAGAAGGACCAGAGAAGGACCAGAGAAGGACCAGAGAAGGACCAGAGAAGGACCAGAGAAGGACCAGAGAAGGACCAGAGGAAGATCAGACGAAGATCAGACGAGGAGCAGAGGTTGAGGAGCATCAGAGCTGGAAGGAGGAAGGATGATGTTCAGATATCAAAAAGCTCAGAGGTAAATCAGGATGAAACAAATGGACTCAGAACGGAGGACCAGGAGAAGCTGAGGAGGAGCACGTGATGTTTCTTCAATCTGAGGTGGGTGTGAAGGTTTTCTGTTTGTGCTGAAGTGAAGATGAATCTGTGGACTTTCATCTGTCGCTCTCACACGGCTCTATAAAGACTTGAATCATTTCAGGTTTTAGTTTCTCTACAAACTGCTGCAGCATCTGAAACACCAACACTCAGAGTATCCAGACAGTGCCCCCTGCAGGACTAAAGCCCTCCATGTGCTGTATCTGAAGGTCATCTGTTTGTTTCCTTCAGTTATAAAACTTCTCAAAGTTAAAAAAGAACAGTGATGATGTGCTGCTGATGTCACCAACCCAACATTTAGTTTCAGTGTTTATCTTGAAATATGAGGACAGCTGACCTGTGTTGATGAGGCAGAAATCTGTGATATTAAACATTATTGAAACAACTCACAATAACAGTGAGTTTAATATATTAATATTAATAATAACATCATATTTCTATAGCATGTTTAATAACAACGGGCTTTACAATAAAGGACAGAAAGAAAAGTAAGATTCCCAAACTGCCCTGAAACTCACACCTGCATCCTCTGTGGATATCAATGGATATCAGTGGAGACAGTCTGAGGTCATTATGGAGATCATTCCAGAGTCTCAGTGCTACAACTGCGACCACCTTTCTGTGTGAACTTCATCTGTAGGTCGGTGAGGAGGGATCAGGATGGACATGGCTGGATTTCGGGGGTGGACAGGACTGATTGGAGTGATCACTGTCAGGTGATCGGCAACCTGTCTGGGGTCAGAGGGTTCAGAGAGCAGTTTCAGGTACAGGTGACCTCCACACCTTCAGAGAACTTTTACCTTAGAGAACAAAATGTTCTTCATCAGGTGGCTGAAGCATCAGGAAGAACCTCATCACAGACATCTTCTATGGAAGTAATGAGTTCATTCAGAAGTGTTTCAGCAGCTTTTAGAGCTTTAAATCTGTGTGTGTGTGCGAGAGTGTGTGAGAGAGAGAGTGTGTGTGAGAGTGTGTGTGTGTGTGAGAGAGAGAGTGTGAGTGTGTGTGTGTGCGGGTGTGTATAGGTGTGTGTGTGTGTGTGTATGTGTATATATATGTGTGTGTGTGTGTGTGTGTGTGTGTGTTTGTGTGTGTGTGTTCTGAGAGGATTTCATGCTGAGCTCACAAGCTTTCACTTCCATCACACTTTCAGCATTTTAAGCCATCACTGTTCATCCCAGA
>VUQH01026750.1:0-10511 GCA_015106775.1 Etroplus canarensis
TATAGTTAGGGCTTAGTTATGCTGCAGTAGGTTTAGACTGCTGGGGGGCCTCTTATGATGTGCTGGGCATTTCTTCTCCACCCACCTCTTTTCACTCCCCATGCATTTATTTGTTACTGCTGAATGTCATTAAATGTTGTCTTCTCTCTCCCATAGTCTGTGCCTCTGTTTGTTCTCCTTTCTCTCTTCTTTGTCCCCTCACCCAGAACCAGTCGAGGCAGATGGCTGCCCCTCCCAGAGCCTGGTTCTGTTGGAGGTCTCTTCCTGTTAAAAGGAAGTTCTTCCTTCCCACAGTCACCAAGTGCTGCTCATAGAGGATGGTCTGATTGTTGGGGTTTTCTCTCTAATATTGTAGGATCTTTACCTTACAGTGTGAAGCAGCTTGAGATGACTTTTGTTGTAAATTGGTGCTTTATAAATTAAATTTAATTTAAGTTAATTGAATTAGATAAAAACTGATCAGAAGTGTGAAGCTGAAGTTTTAATTTTAATTTAAGCCATTGATAAAAAAAATATTTCTTTAAATTCAGGCTATGATGTGTTCATTTTTGAAGCATGTGTTAGATTTACTTAGTTCATATGTGTGGATTCGAACATGGAAAATAATGCACAAATAATTGTACCTACTGTTAAATTTTCACTTTCCTTTGTATACCATGTTGTATACTTATATTTTTTCCCACTTGTTGCCATCATATCATTGATCCAGTGGTTATGTTTTGTTTTTACAGGAAAATATTTCAGTGTGAGCACAAAAGCAGAGAAGGCAAGATGGTGTTTAATCTGATGTACAAAGACAGAGTTTTCAGATGTTATCATTGCGAACAGGTTTTACTCATCTGTTACTGCTGGGTCTTTGCCTCGAGCACACACCACTGTATGATCAATGATCAGATGTTGTGATGCCTTGTGAGTGGCTGGATTGAGAGATATAGGTAGATGAGGTCCTGCCTTTCTCTGACTGATGGCACAGGAATGTTCAATCCCTTCAGGTGAAGTCAGAGCTGAATCTGGGCAGGATCCTCTTCATCAGCAGTAGATCAGCAGTTGCAGCGTGTTGGCCAGCATGTCACTGCTTGCTGAGTGTATCCGCATGTTGGGAACTTTTTCAAGCTGCAGTATTTGTGTGCCTTTAAAGTATATTGTTTGCATGTTGATACATGTTGTGAATGCGTTTGTGGAGAGGAATATTTCATATCTCTGTGAAGCGTGGCAACACTATATGTGTTCGGTTCCATTTAATAATTTTTACATGTTTTTTTTCAGCGTATAATTGTACCCAGAGGCATTTTTATCTGGTTTTTGTGTTGTAATGAAAACATACCAAAGTGTATGAGCAGATTTTGTTTAGGTGTAAATATTTACTTAGTTTACATGCATGTAAACTAAGTAAATATTTATGGAGTCAGCAACATGAAAACAATGAGTGGTCTTGGTGTTTTTCACATCTGATTGTCAGACAGTAGATTGCTCCCTTGGCGTTGTTTCCTCAAGTGCAGGAGTTCAGCTGTTTCAGGTCTTTTTCATGACACTGTACTGAACCATTGTGACAAGGAGAGAGCTGAGCTGCACACAAAGCTTTTTGTCTGCCAGTCAAACTAACCTCAGTTCATGAGCTCCTGGTCGTGACGGAAAGAATACAGTCTCAGATACAAACGGTCGAAGTGGGTTTCATCCGAAGGGGGCCGGCTTGGCCAAAGAGATAAGATGAAGAGCTCCAAACCGGGAAGAGACCCAAGGGTAGAACTAGTTCCTATTGTTTTTATGTTTGGCCTAATCTGCCGCTAAGTCTCTTTCACACTACAGTGAATGAAACTACTTGAGTTCAGAAAAATGGCTATTTTTTACCCACAATACTTGACCAATTAAAGGGATTTCAATTTGATCCAACAGTAAACGTGATAGGTGTGTCTCCTTTATGAGGCCGTGGGAGAGAGAGTCAGACCTGAACGCACTGACTAACCTGTAAGTGTTTAATCGTATCACATTTAAAGTTTCAGAGCTCTAAAGTGAAGTTGTTGTATTAGAGCTACACAGCAGCACCACTGAGCAGAAAACAAATACATTAACTAGATTTAATATATTTAATGCTCAATGGCTCTTGATGATCATGAATTCAGCAGTAAAATAAATATTTACGAATTTCCAATGTTGACAATTTTCTGCAGCATTACTCTCTTATCTTATTCACAACAATAGTGTTGCCTATTATATTTTGATGTCCTTTATGATCACTATCACCCAGTCATCAGATAATGTCTCTGGCTGGAGCAAATTGTGCTCAGTTGATCTATTTTGTTTGGAAGAAGAGTCAAATGATACGTAAAATGTCCCCTTTTATGTTAGTGTGCACACGGCCTGAAGAAGAAAGCCTGGGTTGTTAAAGGAAGTTGATAATCACCTTCGTGATAACCGTTATCTCTTTGTTATCTCCAGCTAAGGTTTTGTTTTGTTGAGCACAAAGAAAGGCAGGCTGTGTTGAACTTGTTTTGTAGTGTACCTCTAGTACCTATAATACATGTGTGTATTATACACTATATAACCTCCATGTAAATGCTAAATGTAAACAAAGGTGACGTGTGTGTGTGTGTGTGTGTGTGTGTGTGTGTGTGTTTGAGTGTGCACAAAATAGCTGCTCTTGTTTTATGTATAATGCATATTGTCCATGCATTTCTATGGGCATGTCTGTGTGTGTGAATAAACAGATATTCAGTGTTTGTTTTTGCTTTAACATATGCATGTATGAGCGGTGAGTGTCTGTGTTTATATAGCATGCGTGTGAGAGGATATAACACTATACTGTCCTGTTTGTGTGTTTGTGTGTGTGTGTGTGTGGTGGGATAAGTGTGTATAGTGTCTGCTGTTGTTCAAGGTGAGCAAGAAGAGGACGGCGTCTCATCTTCCATGTGAGAGCTGCAGCGCCGGCAGGGCAGACAGGTAAAGGCCATTACTGCTGGCTTGAACCATATTAGACATGGTCAGACGTGCCCTGTTTCTAAAGCCTAAAACTCATTCCATCTGTGAGTGACCTTTGCCACTATCACAGCATAGCAGAAGGTTAAGGTGGATTGTGAAGGTTGAGGTGTAAAGCTTTTTTTTCTTCTACACTTTCAAAATGAAATCAACACTCGCGGCACTCTTGGGTAGCAAAGGATCTTTTCACTTGTGGAAAAGGCACGATACTGATGATGAGAGCCCTGCTCAGTATCGCAGGTTTACCTGTGGGAATCGTGAGCTTTCAGATGCATGTTTCCACCAGGTTGTAACAGCAGCTTTGTTGGTAACAGCATGGCAACACATATGGTCCTCTGTACTTTGGGCAGATGCCATAAGACTAATATTCCTTACAGCAACTGGCACAGCAATAAACATTCGTCTAGAGAGAATTAACAGAACATCACCAGTGAAAAGCTAAAGTTTCTTTTTTTTACTCTTATGTGTGCTTGAGGCAACATTTTTTTGTATTTAAAAATATTCAAAGGAAAAATAATTTTAAGGCAGCGTCTTGGAGCTCTCCCCGTCAAGGGAATCCTCTTCTGAGTTTCACTAACTTTGGTTCATATCTCCCTCTTTGCCTTCTTTTTCTTCTCCAACAATTAAATTCAGTTCAGTTCAGTTTTATTTATTTTGCACCAACTCACAACAACAAGGTGCTTCACACTGTAAGGTAAAGACCCTACAGGAAAACCCCAAAAGTCAGACCATCCCCTATGAGCAGCATTTGGTGATGGTGGGAAGGAAGAACTCCCTTTTAATAGGAAGAGACCTCCAACAATACCCGGCTCATCCCCTGTGGCCACCCCTTGGAGAAACATCAGGGAGCAGCCTGAGCTGACTTTAAAGCCCCTTGTCATTTGTTGGGTAACGATTCCATGCTCCTAGTACATGCAGCCAGGTCTGTAAGTATTTGGACAGTGGCACAATTAGTGTAATTTTGGCGGTTTACACCACCACCACGGTGGATTTTAAAATCAAGTGAGATGTGCCTGAAGTGCAGAATTTCAGGGATTAAACAAACTGTATTGCATTAACTTTTTAAGAGTTACTGCATTTTTGATAAAGGTTCCGCCAAACTTTCAGGGATACTATACCAATATGGGTTCAGTGGCTGGTCAAAACAAGTTATAGAATATAAAATGTCTCCTTTTTACTTACATCTGGATACCAGGCTCAGGCATCAGCAACTTAGTCATAGAGAAAACTGTTCTGAACAGAAATGAGATTCTGGCTTAAGGTTGAACTTAGAATGGGTTGTATTTTTAACAAAGCTAAAGTTTGTTTTTTAGCTCTGAAATCTTAATGTGACCGGTTCCCATACATTGTAAAAAAAGAAAATCGGAAAAAAACTCTAAATATCATTGCAAATTGATTCAATAGCTTTTAGAATTAGAATAAGAGATTTAGATTTTCCTGTGAGTTTAGCAAGAAAATGCTGGCTCTGATGACACGTAGCTCTACCTTCAGAACACACAGATATTTATTCATATTTATATAGTGTAGTGGACACATTAGGGTCATATCCTGTGTGGATTCCCAGGTCAGACCCCAAGCCTACCATGAGTAAGAGCCATACATTTAGTTTTGTCATCCGGCTCACAGGAACATTATAATGAACATTAGTGAAGTCAACAGGAAGGGTCTAAACTTGAGAAAATTTAAAAAAGGTACTAAAATAAAAACATTTTAAATAAACTAATTTGTTTTTGCAGTGATACTTAGGAAGTTATGAGGGCTTAAAAATGCTGCATACGTGGTTAATTAGAACGCCAGTTTTTGACATACTCTTATATACTTTGAGGGTCTATAACTCAGAAATTTTTCATAGCTGGCCAGAAACCTGCTAGCTCGTTCTGTCACATCAGCAGTCCTGTCAGCACACTTTAATCCAATGCTTTCCAAGCTCCCGCTTTATTCTGATACATGGACAGTGACGTGTATCTCATTTATACGTTTTTAAGCATTCAGTGAATCCCCCAGGAGACTGAGCTATGCTTAGGTTACTTTACAAAGCCACAAAGTAACATGTCATACAACCAGCCAACTGTGAATGGACTTCTGAAGCTACAACCCTGTGTAATATTTATATAACACCAAAGCGAAATATGGAAAATCTGCCAGTCATTATCTTAATATTAAGAAGTCAGATTTTTTGCATTTGAAGGCATGTGTGGTATTTTTAGTTTGTATGTGGTGAGAAGTGTCTCATGGAATCCAGATGTAAGATGTATGAGAGACCACACAGAGGCTCATCTTGACCTCTGCGGGGTCAAATCCTTCATTCTCTCAGGCTGTACACCTTATCATCTACAGACGCAGACACAAAACCTCGATGAATAGGTTGGTCTCCACAAACATCTCATTGCCCTTTTTTTTTTGTTTGTTTGTTTGTGGGCAAACGCAGCAACACGCGACTGACCTTTCCCTTCATTCTGCCTCGACTCCACACCAGAAGGGGAACTGAAAGCAAATCTGTTTCTTGCAACTGTGTAATGGCTTCCATATGAGAGTCCTCGGCTCCAAGTCTACTGCTAAGAGAGTCCATAAACCTTTGAGGTGCACATGCAGTGGTTTCCAGAGTTCAACTCTGGGAACAAGTGGGGATCGTGGGACAATGATAGAGCTTTTATGGCCTGGTGCAATCCAGCTTCTTGGAAGATTATGATTTGGCAGGCAAGCGATAGGATATGGGTGGCTGGAATTACAAAGCACAGTGGAACATGAATTTAACACACACACACACACACACACACTTGCACAGCTGAAGCATGGTCCCAGATGGTGTTTCCGTGTGTGTGTAGCCTTGGGATCCATGAGGATGCTGGAGACATCTGCTCCACAGGGGCATAGAGGGTTGGGGGAGGTTAGTGGAGGCGATCGAATCAACCATGATTTCATATTAGTTCCAAATGATTGTGAAATTTTCCCGAGACACCAGAGACTTGTGGTGGTTGGAGCTTTGCTTGGTTCTTCAAGTTAAATGTTAAAAGCCCTTGGTGGGATACGGCTGGACTTATGGTTTTGGACATATGTGGCTTAAATCACTGGAGAGAGGAGAATTCCCCAAATTTCCTTTACTTGTTTAAACCACTATCTCCTGTCTTTTCCAACTGTGTGTGAGTGCATGAATATGTGTGTGTTTGCGTCTGTGTGTTCTTCAGAGGCGCATCTGGTGGCAGGCCTGTTAGTGCAAAGAGACAGAAGGGTCATCATGGGAACGCTTGATTAGTTGCCAGTGAAATACTAAGGCTTGCCAGAAGAGGAAACAGTGCAGTTGTGGCACACACACAGACACACACGTGTCAGATCAGACCATTGCATAGTCTCTGAAGTAATGAAATATTGACTTTCCATTCCCTTGCTGTTTTTGACAGTGCTATAGCTTTGTATATATACAGATGTCAATCTCCATCTGATCTTCTCTGTGGTTCTTGGCTTTCATTTCTATAATATGGATTCATTGTATGCTTCTAACATAAAAAACAACATAAGATTGACTCTCTGAAAATATAATTGTATAATCTACAGGGTTCTGGTTTTTACACTTTCCTCCAAATTTCAGTTTTTCCCAGCTTTCCTCTCCGGTGCCTTTCCATCTTTCAGTCTTAGCAGACTGCTCTTATTTCCACCTTTCTCCCACCAGTGTGACAGTGTCATAGCAATCACTGCTAACTGCTGGTGTCAGAAGTGGGATCAGGGTTGTTTTCATGCTTGGAATCTGTCTGACAGTACAATACGCCCCCAGACTCCTGCTACATTTAGGTGGGGGGGTTATATGTCTGCTAAAGACATAAATGGTTCACACATATTCACTCCCACCTGCTTGAGACTTAACTCTTTCACACAGGGAGGGAAGGTTTTACACGCCCCCACACTCCCATAGACTTTCACACGTCTCCAGCTGGAGAACTGAGGAGGAATCATATTTAATGCCTTGTTTGATGCGGAGGGGCCACAGAAATAGACTACAAAACAACAGTCTAAAAAAGTTTAAAAAGAGAAAAGTATCTCACCACTCACTTCTTAGGAAGACTAGAATAAAACTGAGAAACTAAGAAGAAATTAGTGTTTTGTTTCACCAGTTAAATAAGGCGTATTTTTTTTCAAGTGTGTTATGATGTGTGTGAGTGTGTGCTCCCAAGAGATAATAACCATATTAAACATCTTATGACATTCCAATTTCATACATGTTGTCAAAGCAGTGCAATAAAGAAAAAGACACTGCTGCATTTTTCACAGGTTCTGCTTTGCTCTCTTGCTCTCTTGCTCCCTCACATATTTTCATGTCTCCCACGTTCTTCTCGCCTCTCTCTTTCTCTCTCTCTCTCCCTCTGTCTCCTTTCTCTGTCCGTCTGCTTGTCTTTCGCACTCAGCAGCTGCCGTGTCCATACTGTACAGTGTGTGCTATTTCTGAATGAAGCTGTCTTCTCGTGCAGCCAGCCTGTGAGCTTTGCTGAAGCCAGACCACAGCTAGCTGACTTTGGCTGTATGGTGGCCATGCTCATACACAAAAACCATTCAGTTGGCACCTGAAAGAGAGAGAGAAACAGAAAGAGATGAGACAGAAAAACATGCAGTGGCACAGAAGAGATTATTATAGCTACAGATGTTTTTGGCACTAAAACAAGAGCCCAGATTTAGTTTGGGTTTAGCTATTTTTCTCCCTTTTTCCTTTGAAGACATGCACTTATGTTATGAAATATTACTCAGGCCATATCATATGACCATAAAGCTGGGAGTTGGGAATCCTACAGTGTATCTCTGAACTAATAATTATAGCATAGGAGTAGAAAAATAGAAAATTTCTGGTCTTTGGAGCGTCCTCATGTTTTGTGGTTGCATCATTTAGAGTCCTCTGACTAACTCATTAAAACAAGTCAATGGCCAACAGCCAGAAAGGACAGGGAACAATGCACTGCCATCAACCAATGAGAAAATTAAACAATCTAATCAAAAAATCATGATTGTTCACGTCCCCTTCAATAGGAATCAAATTGATTTTTTTAGTGCAGCCAACATTTTGTTGATTAAAACCACCTCTCTCTTTTTCTCCCTCTTACCCCCACTTTTTTTTTGTTGATCCCATTTTTTTGCCAGGACTGTCCTCGCCTGGTTCACTTAAGAAGCCGGGGAAGTTTGATTTCAACGCCCTGACTTCCCAGACGAGGTCCCCCCGCATGGCGTTCACACACCACCCGCTGCCTGTGCTGGCAGGAGTGAGACCAGGTGAGAGCCCTGCCATGACCCCAACAACTCAAAACCCCTTTTAATAATCTGAAAAAGAGAGAGAAGGAAAGGGAGTGTCAGATCCTAGATTGCAATATTTACTCCAAACTCGTCTGAAGACAAAATAAATTCAACTGTCATGTGCCTGAAAATAAAAATCCATAATGTACTTGCTGAGAATGCCAAACACAACTTTCCAGTCCTACATTTGCAACTGCTGAGAAGCAATATACCTGCAGAGTTTCACCTGTTCAGTGTTACTGCTATCATCATGGCTTGGCATAAATTCCTCTCTCTCTCTTTCAGCCTCTCTCCATCCATCCATTTTTACCACCATCTTTGTGCCTGTGTTTGTAATATTACCATTGCATGGTACCAATGCTGCATCCACGTGTTTGTAACTGATTTGCCTCTCATCTTACTGCTTCATGCATTTTTGTAATAATTTTAGAAGCTAGTTCTTGCATATAAACTGACAAAGCTGTTTACTCTGAAATGGTGACCTTGACTGAATGTATAAAGTTGCCATATGGAGCAATCAAATACTCTATCTGAAGTGAAATAAAAAATTACATTTTTATTAGGCAAGAACAAGACAACAAAGAGCCAGTGTCTGTTAACAGTGTCTTGCTTTGCCACCGTGTACATCAGAGCCAGCCAGTGCTTCTTTTTGTTTTTCTTCCTTTTTACATTCAGATATACACCTCAGTTGGTTTTTTTTTTTTGTTCTTTAAAAGATATGTTTGGTAGTTCGTGAGAGCAAATACACATTTATAAGGACTTGGACAACATGACAGTAATTGATAAAGTGTTTGAACCCATACAGTTAAACAGATGTACACTCTAGTGGATAAAACTCTCAAAGTGACCCCCACTGTTTCCAAAGTCTTGTTTCAATAAAAGCGCAAAGGGCAAGTTGTCCTCGTAAGAGCTTTTCAGTCCTATAAGATAATCAACATGGTTTCTCCAAATCAAGTCAGAGAATTCCCAAAGTCTCCAGGATCTCAAGTTTGCCAACAAGTCCCTGTAGACTGGTCTCACTTTTCAAAAGAATAAATATGTCCTCCTCTCTCTGTCTCTCCCTCTCATTCCATTTGTCTCTCAAAGGGACGGATTGGTCCGCTGCCAAGCCAGACCTGCCATGTAAAGGTCATTTGGACTCATTGCCCTCCATGCTGAAACGTATTGAATTTTACTTGCGGAGCTCCCCAAAGTATATTTAGATAATATAGCCCTGGCTGAATCTGGCACCATTGAGCTGTGTTGTTTATCTCCACAGAGCAGTCTCAAAGCTTCTGAAGAATCCAAAACACCAGATTGAATTTTGAATTGATTTCTAAAATTTCCTCCTGGTTCAAGCGTGAGGTGTCCGGGACTAGCTCAGCTTTCTTTGTTTCCCAACTAACTTCGAACACTCACCAAACTGTGTGTATGTGTGTGTTTGCAAGTAGACTGCTGGCGAAAGGTTTTCATGTAATAGAGAGGCTGTAATGAGGCAGTGTTCAGAGATTGTGTCTTGGTGCGTTTGTGCACGTACACACTGATGCACACATGCGTGTGTGTAAATTTACACTCTTGCGGAGGACTCTCTGTGCTAAAATGGCTGCTATCCAAATGGAATGTCCCTCGGAGGCCTTGGTTCTATAAAGAGACTGGAGGATGTTGGGAGGGAAAGAGAGGGGGATGAAAAGAGAGATGGAGATGGGGGTAGAAAGGAATTGGGGAGGGGGCAGTTATCAACCGTGGCTTGCCTTGGATGGGTTGAAGCTGTTAGCTCTTGTTGTATAGGTCTAGTGAGTGTGGCTGCTCAGGGGTACAGACTGAAAGGTTTACGTCCTGTTTTTGGCTCCAGACTGACATGGAGAGCTGCCAGATTAACTGTTGCCTGATTATATTAGTCTGGAGAGTCAGCCGTCGTGGCAGTGATTACACACACAGACACACCAATATACTGTATGTATAAAGATGCATGAAAGCTGCGACAGATACATCAGCCCATCCATATACACACTCAAACTGAGATACTGATGCAGAAACACAAAAAATCCAAAAATCACAGCCATGATGCTGACACAAAAATGCTGGAGCATCAGGTACACGAAACACACAAACTTTGAACTTACTCACTTTGTGAGTACAGTATCCACAAGAGATAGTAGGTGACAGACACAATCACAGATGCTTGTATGCCGGGCTCCCCTCACCTAGCAGCTTGCCTCTTTAGTTTGGTGTGCCAAATTGCCAAAGCCATAGAATCACAGCAGACAGGACAGACAGAGGAGCCTAGT
>VUQH01026753.1:0-11357 GCA_015106775.1 Etroplus canarensis
AACTGATTTTTTTTTTTTTTTTTTTTTTGGTCTTATGTCCAGTGGACTTTCCACAGTGGAAAGCTACTGATGGTTATGATAGAAAACAAACCAGAATGTCAGTGACGTACTAGCTCCAACTCATGATCCTTCACAATTCATAGGCTACTGTAATGTGAGAAGTGCAGAAAGAAAGTAATGTTTATTATGTGTCATTGGTTTACTGTATTGCATAAAATAATGAAAAATAAAATCCACTGAGAAGTCAAGGAGGCTCACAAACAGTCATATTCAAGACAATAGCCCTAGATCTTCACTAGCCCTAACCTAGCTTAATCACCTCAAAAACACCTCCCCAATCTTTGAAAAAGCACAGCAGCAACTTCACTTCCTGAGAGTGCTCAGGAAGAACAATCTCAGCTGCTGAAGACCTTTTATCGCTACGCCATAGAGAGCGTGCTGACATACTGTATCACAGTGTGGTACAAGACCTGTACTAAAGCACAGAGGGGGAGGCTTCAGCGAATCATCAACAAAGCTCAGAAGAGAGTCAACCGCTTTCTGCCCTCCCTACAAGGCTTATTCATCTTCCACTGTCTTAGTAGGTCCAAAAACATTTTAAAGGACCTCTTACATCCTGGCTTTCACCTGTTTGCCCTGTTGCTCTTCAGCAGGCGCTACAGGTCAATCAGATCAAGAACAAACAGACTCACGGACAGCTTCTTTCCTACAGTCATAAAGACTAAACCAGAACATGCAGTCTCTCACTGTACAAAAGTGAAGTGAAAATTCCATATTGCAATTTTGGAGCCAGTCTGCGCAGTAGTGATTTGGGGTGAAGTCACCATATCTAACTTCTGCCCATACACCATGTGGGACTTGACAGAACATGCCCCCCTGAAGTGAAATAGGCCAGACTGGCAATCAAAGATCCCAATCATGAGGTTACACCCCACTTTTACAGCATCAAATTAGTAATTCAAAACAAACTTCTAACAAAGGAGACAATTTGAACCCAAAATCAGCCGCATAAGAACTACTTAAAATTGCAAAAAACATCTTCAGGAAAAATTTATAGAGAGAACTATTTTATTTTAGTTTAACCTCTTACCATTCACTGACATGGCGGGGGCAGGACTTTGGAACTATACTGTAGCAGAGGCGGGTGGCAATAGACACGTTTTGAGTGGACAGATGGGAATGTGTATCATCGGGCAGGAATTTGATGAAAATCGAATGCTGTTTTCAAGTGTTATGCAGAGTATAAACAAATGTTTTTGAAGGAAAATGCATAACTGAGACCTAGCCTGTGACACATAATGCAGTACAAGTATGCTTTAAGATAGCAGTAGTCACATGAATTAAACAAAGCATCAGAGCAAAGAATTTGCATCAAGGATTTTCTTGGTCATTAAATTCTTCTTCTTCTTCCTCAATAAATCATTACAGCTCTACTCTACTAGTAACCAGACAACACCGACTGTGACTTTTCATGGAGTTTTCATGTACCAGATTACTGGCTATTAGGAACAAGTATTGAGATAGGAACTGTATCATTTATGCACTCTTCCCACAGTTATAGCTACATAAAGCAAAAATTAATATAAAGACAACAATTACTGATCCATAATTAACTCTCTTCATTAAACATCATGGCAGAAAACAACTATGTAACAAATAATTTGTAATAGTGGCATAACTGTCTGACAACTGTAGGGAGGTGTTCTGTTGTTTGTTTCAACAACAGTCAAGACTGATGGAAGATTAAGACAAGAGAGCAGAGCTGGACCAAAATCAACTGTGACCAAGGGAGGAGCTGGGACTCCAGATGCCAACAAATAGACCTATAAAACCCAGAATGACACAACAGTGCAGTCATACCTTGATGTGATCTCTGAGAGCGATTCTTTGTTGAGGTCTGGGATATTTTTGGCTTTGACACCTTCCCTGACTTGTGCTTCCCTTTAGGGCTGGAACGGGACAAGAAAGAGGAAAGAAGCAACACTTTAGAATAATTAAACAATATAATAGCAGGGCACAGGCAACTTTCAGGAGATTCAAGTTAAGGTTCCGAAATACTTTTTTGACCATGACACCTTGAAAGGACATTAACAGAGAAAATGAGAATATACATTTTCCTTATTAATAAAGCAGTTTGTATCCACCACATTTATGATGCTTTCAGAAACTGCAGACAGTTTGAGGGGAATGGAATAAAAAGGTTATTTGATAACACAGTGTGTTAAGGTTTGTAAATGTAGCTCAGTACCTGTGAGATGGACAATTAGGAGGTGAGCTGCCTCCGTTGTGCAATCTGTTCCTATAACTGAGTCTCTGACGAGCCCGCCGTTCATTCTGAATGGCAGACTTGAAATCGGAAATGATGGAGATGATGTGTTTTTCAAAGAAGGCCGACAAGCTGAGAGTCATGGTATAGATCTAGACATAAAATAAAGTCATAAGGAAAATACTAAGCTACTACTTTCTCAAATTTGAGCTAGAATGACAGTACTTGAGTTTTGCAGGTGCTACTTCACCTGTGATTTCTTGTTAGGTGTGTATGCTTTAGAGTTGCTGAAAATAAGGCGGACATCTTTGGCAAACTCCATGGGATTTTCATAGTTGCCTGCTACCAGCGTCTCTGACACAGTACCCAGGTCCATGGGAGTGTCAATGATGTCTCGATAGTCCTAAAAAAAACAAGTTCAAGAGTTGTTCTTGTTTAGCATGCACTCTGGATGCTACTTTAATTTGTGTGAAGTGTTTTCTGGCATGTGTGGTCTTATCATTTTAATTTGAGGCTGTTGCAGGTGTTTTTACCGGATACTCAAAGAGATCCACTGGCTGCCTGAATGGTTCGGAATCTGGGGAGACTATCATTCGACGTAGCAGGTCTCGACATTGACCTCGCCATGCTTTCACATCCAGAACCACACCACGCTTCTTAGAATTTGGGTTGGCTCCCTGGCAGAGACAAAATGAATGTCACTATGACTGGAACAAGTCCTTGTTATTCTAAAACCCTGTCAGTCTAAAATTAACTGGTATAGGGTTTGGTCCCTCTTACCCGATGTCCAGTAGATGTTCCTGGAGTGTCAGAGTCCAAATCAACCTGCAGAGGAACAGATACAAATCTATATTACTATTAAAAAATAAGCTGAACAAGTTAAGAAAACAACATTTAAAAAAAAAATCAATGCTTTTTAAGACCTCAATAAATAAAAATTTAAATGTCATTCTGTGCCCTCTAGCTGCCATAGCATACATTACTATTCTTTCATATGGAAAACCTTAAAAGAAACAAAACTCCCCACTGTCTCTTTCCGTATTACACTTTCCGATTTAAGAATCAAGCAACAAACAAAAGCTACATCCAATGTTCCCTCTAAGCTGCGCGCTTGCATGTGCACTGCATAGACTTCCCGCATGCATGTGCACTGCATAGACTTGCTCTGCGTGGAGGATGCCGGAGCAGTGCACGATTGTGCAAGAGCACAACTTAGAGGGAACGTGGCTACATCTACCTCATATATTACAAATGCAGGGACCTACTAGATGCTAATGTCAGGTCAATAATGGACCAGTGGAAGACAAGTGCAATTATGATATTTGGTTTGCATCCCTCCAGCATACTGGCCAACTAAGTTATTTAAAGATACTTTCGGTTTCTCCTTTTTTCAAAAAGAGGTCACCACAGTAAATTAATCTGCATATGTTATTTAGCACAGATTTTATGTCAGATGGCTTTCGTGATGCAATCCTCCCATTTACCCAGGCTTGTAAACCACACTGTGAATGCAATGTCCTCTAAGGCTGGGCTTTTGCCTCTCCAGGTTGGAACTGGAGACCCTTCATGTGTGAAGCAAATATATAAACCACTACACTATGGTGGACTTTTTGCACATTTATGTGGAAGTGGTCCCCGGCTTTAGGACCTCACCTGGAGACACAACACTTCCTGCTTGGTTAGGAAGGCTCACCAGCGCCTCTACTTCCTCAGGAGACTGAGGAGTGTTGGACTTGGAGGCTCAGTTCTGTCCTCCTTCTACAGATGTGTGGTGGTGAGTGTCCTCTGCTTCAGCATTGCTGTGTGGCATGACAGCTGCTCTGTAGCTGAGAGGAAGGCTCTCCAGAAGGTGGTGAAACCTGCACAGAGGACTGTGGGGAGCAGCCTACCCACCACCACGGACATCTACAACATCAGATGCAGAAAGAGGGCCTACTGCATCACGGAAAACCCCACCTAGCCTGCACGTGCACTTTTTGTCCCTCTTCCTTTGGGGAAGAGGCTGCGGAGCATCCAGAGCAGGACCACCAAACTGAAGAACAGCGTCTTTTCAACAGCTGTGAGACTGAACAATGGTGCTGCTCTGTAGGTTGCTTCAACATGGACATGGAAAATCAACTACCTCACTGCACACTTGCACTTAACAATAGCCTTTTGTAAATTACCCTGCTGCTGTTTAGTTTGTATATATATTTATTGGCTCTATTTTGCTTTACTTTGCCTCCCTTATATTGCTTACACCATTTTATTTTATTTTATTGTATTGGCTGCTGTTTTTTGGCTGTTCACCGTGGGGGGCCCTCAGTAACCAATTTCGCTCCATTCTCATGTAAATGCAGATTGGAATGACAATAAAGAATCTTTGAAACTCTGGTGTTGAGTACGTGTTCAGTAAGTGTTCATGACATGACAAATGACAACAACGTTCAGCAAATGCAACAACTTAAGACACCAAAATTAGGTTGCACTGACTAACAGTTTCCAGTCTTTAAGACACCATCTGCAGATGTAAAACCTACCTCTTCTTTAGGTAAGACATTTTAAATGACCTGTGGGGGCCCTGTAATTACCATAAAATAATAATAATAAACAAACGCACAGCCATCTTACCTCAGCTTCTTCTTCACTGCTGACCTCAGACCTCAGTTTGCGATACAGATCCAAGATGTCTGTGCAGCTTTGGTCCCTGAAGAAGGCAGAAATGTGTAGGAGCTTCAATCATCATTACTCCAGGATTAGCAAATCAATGAGTTAGCTATGACATATAATGTATACACCCAGTCAAGTCTTACCCAATATAGTGTAGGAGGACATCAGTGACCACTTTGGCAGCTGCTACAATGGGGCTTTGAGGTTCATTGAAAGTGCGGGCATTGTGTTCAATGTAACGCACCTCCCACATTAATGCAGAGATCCGCCTGCAGGTGGGAAAAACGTCAGTAATTACATTGAAAAGTAAACATATCAGGACTTTGAATTCATAATGAATAAAAATGAATGTGTGGGTTAATGTGTGCCATTTCACCTGTAAAAGCGGTTCTCCAGCCGTTTGCGGATGGTGCTGAGGTCAGTGGGGTAAGCCACTACAGTGCAGTACAGAGGGTAGTCCTGCAAATTTACTGGTGCTGCGAAAGGCTTTGCTACATCTATGCACAAACACAAATAGAATCAAACACAGCCAAGATAAACAAGGTCAGATTTTATCTGCTGCCATTATCCGTCCTTTGGGGCCCTACCTAGTGTCAGAAGCTGATCGATGCCATGGATGACTCTCTCACAGTCTTCATCTCGTGTATGAGCCCCCCATTCTCCTTCCTGAGGCTTGTAGAGCAGAGCTTTCAGCTCCTCTTCTGCTACCTCCACCCCATCACCAACATGTTCTGGCAACGCAGCTGATGGAGCCATGAAATGTGTTAGGCAATTAACAGCAGTTAGAAAACTAGCTTACATGAAGAAAAAACCCAATACAAAAAAAAATGTTGTGAAATACTTTTCTAGTTCACCAGAATTTAAAGTGTATGTTCATACGGGAGATCTTGGTTAAAAAAAAAAAAAAAACAAAGAATGGAGTGCTATAAAAACAACAAATCCATGTTGCTAAAGGATTTTTTTAAAATGTTGCCAATTTGCTACTGAAAAAAAAAATGGGATGATAAATCTGTACTGATGAAGGTCTACTTGATGGGGAAGTATCAAATCTTCAGGTTTGGCGTAGACTGCCACCTGTTAAGACTGCAATGTCTCTTAATAATACACTATATAAAACTCATGGCTATCAGAGACTACAGTACGACTACAGCTAGTACGTGCATACTAGCCAGATATATAGCCTCTGTCGCCATAGTGCTTCCTCATGGAGGATCCTATTGGGCTTTTATGAAGAGTGGTTTAGATACACTCTTTATGTAAAGTGCCTTGAGACGACCTGTGTGCTGTGATCTGGCATTATATAAATAAATAAATTGAAAAATTGAAATTGTGCTGGTCACTTTTTTCCATCATTTGACTTTTTTTGCATATATTATCTACTCTAACAAACCAACACATTTCAAAATAATATAAAATTCATGTAAATACTACTGACCTTCCTCAGGAATGGGCTCCATGTCCCAGGGACTCATTTTTTCCCGCTCACCATTATCCCATCTGATGAAAAAAAATATGTTAATATGGTACTGAATCAGGTTGTGTGTGATATTACAGATGTTTATCTGATTTTACTTCGGAGAATGTGACATGACCCCGAGCACTGCTCACACAGACATACTTTACTGCATAGCACTGAAACTGGCTATCTGGATACTCTGGCTGCAGGGGCTCCTGATCCTCTACAAATCCAAACCACCATGCGTCATCAATGATGCTGCGGAACCTCATACCTACAGAGAGGATCATATGTATGTGAAGCAAGTTCACAAAATTTAACATGATTGGTAAATAGAACAAGGCTCTTGGTACCAGACTAACCAGGTTGCCAGTTGTGCTCTTTAGCTTCGTTGTAAAACTGCTGCAGTACCAGAAAATCTATGACATCAGGCATGTCATGATACCTAGGGAGTGTGGAAATGAAAAAGTGGTGAAATATATGTGCTTACAGTGATTTATTATAATATTAATACTCACTTTAAGGAGAAAGACTCATTAGTCATTTTCCCTGAGACTGGGTCCAAGAAAGCCAGTTTTAAGCAGCAGAGGGTAGGAGGTCCCACTTCATACTTAATTCCAACCACTTTCACAGATTCCTGGTCCTAAGGAGAAGAGAAAAGGAAAGAGTCAGGGTCAATGCACAGTTGCTACAAATAACTGCTACAGCTGGACAAAACCTGCAAGTAAGGATTACTGTGGCATTCTGTAAACTGTGTGTTTAATCTGTGTTTAAAGAATCAAGTTTTCATTGACAAAAACAGTAGATTGTGGGGCACTGGGAAAAAAGACTTTGCCGAGAGTTTAGAGGGTCTGCCAACTTTTACTCATGGCTAGCTGTGGTGCAAAGTGAACATGACTGCGGGGTATCAAAAATGGGCTGCTATGTTCAGACTCTCCAAGCAGCTTGTCCAATAATGTAGCAGATAAGGGCCTGAACACGGCACAGACTTTTATTTAAAATTGTGTCTCACCCTGAGGTTGAGTCTGTTCCACGGCTGTTTCTGAGGGTTGATGCTGTAGGCCTTAGCCCTGCGAACAGCCCGGACGTAAGCTTGATGACCCTGTTTGAAGTAGATGAGCTGGAGGACAAGAGAATCATTATTTTTTAATGCGGTGTAATACATTTGATGTTAAGAGTTAGGGTGACAGTCCTTACTTCATCTCCCATTTGTGGAACAAATGGAGAGCGGCGTGGGATGGTGTCCATAATCCAAGATGGTGGCAGCCACTCCTCCGCATTAAGTCCAGCCAGAGAGGATGTGGGTTTCTGAGTGTACATCATTATTAGATTCACTATTGTATAAATGCGGTTAAACACAACTGCGAATACTGGAGCCACTGGCTGTGTTAGCTCACCTGTTTGGTCTCCTTAGATTTCTTCCTCTTCTTGTTTTCTCTTGTCTTCGCCTCCTTGGCCTCGCCGCCACCTTCTTCTTCCTCAGAGCTGCTGTAATCTGGGGGCTGTACAGGTCTCCTAGTAGGTCTCTTCGGTGGCTGCAAGTTGATCCCGGCATCAGCTGTCCAATCAGAATATTCACTGGAGGAATCGCTGAGAATCAAAGCAGGGTATTGTTAGCTGGGTGATTATAACTATAATTTAAAAATGCTGCTCAATCAGTGTTATTATCTACCCGGAGCTGCTTTCACTTTGCCACTGAGCTTCACCATCAGAGGACGCATCTGTTTGCTCTACTTGTTCTTCTGCCTGCTAACATAAATACAGCCAGTACCTTCAGAATAGTGCTCATTTCTGGTTTTACTTCTGTTTTCTAAGTAGTTCCATTGCACATGTAACATTGAGAGTCATGTACAACAAAATCCTTCAGGTCACGTTTGTATCTGTAGAGTAGAAAGGTGGAACATACTTCTCTATCACTGTCTACGTCCATCTGGCTGGTAGAGTTACGGCGGTTGCTGAGATTTCTACTCCTAGTTCCAGGACGGCGAACTTGAGCTGATCGGGTCTGATAGGTGTGGTGCTGTTGTTTTTTCTTCGCGGGCCGCAGGGAGCGCAATCGTGAAGACAGAGGATCGCTCTTTGAAATGTGAAAGGTGGGAGGAAATAGAAAAGAACGGGAATGAATATGCACACGTGACATTTCTAACTTGTGACAATAACTTTGATATGAAAAATAGCTTACTTTAGGTGTGCAGGTTACTGGTTTCTTCTTCCTCTCAGCGTTGTATAGAGAACATTCAATGTCACCTTTGGCTTGTCTGCACTCCTCCAAAACTCTTTAAAGAAAAAGCGCCATGAATCATACAATATTACCAAAAAAGCATGTAGATAAAAAGATTTGCATGCTTAAAATTCCCTCCATTCATCTTACCTGAATATTCCTTGCGGGACTTCAGTGACCACCACTCTGCGACTCCAGGCCAGCAGATCCCTCTCGGTGGCAACCTGACTGCGAAGGGCATTGTGCTGCATTTGCCACACCCCATCCACCTGCCCACTTCTGCGAAGTGCAACAACTGGAGAGTCGGGCACTGCCTCTGCTCCATCACCAGCTGAAAATAAGAATACATTTTTTGTTATGATTATAGATTACTTGAGAAAAAACATTTTGGGAAGAAGTTAAAAAATGTTCATGTTCAGGGTTTGGCAAAAATAACGGAATTTTCTAAGCCATTTCTGCGCAAAAAGCTTCAATAATAATCATACCTTCTACTTCTGCCTGCTGCTCTGCATTCCGATGCTCATCTTGCTCATTCTGCAACTGCCTAATGAGATTGTCCAAAAGGCTTTCTCCATTTTCTGCTGTTTGCTGGCCAAGAACCTGTTCAACCAACTCTCCATCACCTAAGTAACAAAGAGAGAGCTCATGTATCAAACTTTAACAGTCGTTTTTCTTAATTTAAAACTGTGACTTTTCTGAATGGTAATGACTGGCATCTTTACCGTTAGCCATGTATCCTAGCTGAGGTATTAGCTGCTCTTCCTTGCAGTTCTCCCGTCCTGGCACCAGGCGCTGGTAGTGAGGAGGATGAGGATTCCCATCAACATCCACCAGAAAGGGTGGAGGCATGAGGTGGGGGGCCTGCTGTGTCTGCTCATCCAGAACGTAATTATTAGAGTCACGGATAAGAGGGCGGTAGTCAGTGTGGAAGAACATCTGGTCAGGAATCTGGAAAGAAATAATAACAGCATGTTACAAGGTGACACCAAGTCTTATGATTAAAGAACAAAATGTGTAATCACAAATCCACTACAAATCCACTAAGCTGTCTAAACATTCATTCTAAAGGTTACTTTAAAAATGAGGAAATGATAGCATGATTATTTTGTGTAAACAAGATTCAGCTGACAGGTACCTTCTCATATGGTCTGCTGCAACCAAAGCCAAAAATGAGCAAATGGCCGTGTGAGTCGGTGCAGGCAAAATGTTGCCCATCCACTGAGAACTTGCAGTCAAAAATAGCACCATGGCCTTGGCCCTCAATCTGAAAGCAAATATTTGAATATAAACTCGAAGCAGGCAAAAAACAAAACACAACTGGTGGGTGATGCTCACTGCAGATCAATTACCATGTTGAAGAAATTGCGGATCTTGACTCCTTTGGTGAGGTCCCAGATATAAATATTGCCGTCATGGCCGGCAGATAACATGATGCGGGAGTCAAATGGATGAGCCTCCAGGACAAAGATCTCATCATCATGACCCTTGTGCAGAGAGATGGCACAAATAATCAGGCTGGCCTCTTTGCCATTTTATAATGAACAAAACTGCAGCAGAAAATACCAGTTTCATTTACTCACGGACAAAACATGCAGCAGCTGACCAGTCGATGCACTCCAAACTTTCAGCAGGTAGTTTGACACCGCTGTAATGACAGTACTGTCTGTGCGGTCCCAGGCCACCATGGTCACCATGAGCTTGGCTTTATCATCCCCAGTGGCAACAACACTCCTAAAGGGAAACATACCATCATAAATGCGACAGCAGCAGAACTGCCATCGAGAAACACTGGAACTGTTTGCTCTCTTACCCTGGAAGCCTTGCAGCCATGTCTAAAGTAATGCTTTTCCACTCTTGCTGCTGATAATGCCAAATCCTGACTGTGCCATCACGACTGCCACTCACAAACCTTAGGCTGGATAAAAATTTGCATTTAGCTGTCAAAGGCTTTTAAAAGACACAAAAACTATTTGAAGTCTGTGCAGATTTTAGAAAACACACTCACCTCTCACTGTTATTGCTAAACTGGACCACCACGACTTTATCCTAAAAATACAAAAAGCAGACAAGTATTAAAGTTACAGAGAAACTATCAGAATGAAGCTTAAACATTATGACAGATTGGAGCAAAAAGGATGCTGTTAATGTATTTTTTTCTTACCGTGTGAGCATCCATCTCAGAGACCTTCATAGGAGATTCAGCACCAAGATAGTAAACCCTGATCATATGATCAGTGCTACCGGTAGCCATGAACATGCCGCCTATTAATAGAAGAAGGTATTCAGTCTACATAATGTTCTGTCATTAACTGCATCTGCCCAGTCAACCTTGTCAAACTATGAAATGTTTTTAATTTTGCAAACACACATCTTCTCTTTTTTAACTATTAGGCAGCACTCATTCTGTCACTCAAATGACATTCTCTTTCACCAAGTCTGTGTTAATTTGCCCTTGTTAAGCAAATACAACATCTTAAAAGCAGCTTATTGCTGAGCAGAAAAGTTTATCTAAAACAACAGGTAGAATTTATTGTATTTTATTTTTAGAAACAGGAGTACAGAAACAGAACAGTTGTGTAGTTATTGATCTGTAGTAGGATGTTAATCACACCAGCTGACAAAAGGTAAAAACAAAATGTTACTTTGCAAGGAAATACACTTACCACTACTGAAAGATGAAGTGGAAACTTGCACTCCTGGCCGTGACCGCTCCAAAAACTTGACTGGTTGATCACTTGGGGGGGGGGGGGGGGGGGACCACCCCT
>VUQH01026754.1:0-11071 GCA_015106775.1 Etroplus canarensis
AGGGTGGACCCATGTTGCCTCTTCGGGCTGAGCCCGGCCGGGTTCCATGAGTAAAAACCCGGCCACCAGGCGCTTGCCATCGAGCCCCTCCCCCAGGCCTGGCTCCCGGGGGGATTTTGTTGCTTTACTGAGAAATACAAATGTGGACATTTCGACTGTTATGTAATGTGTTTGCAAATCTTTTTTTTCCCATGGGTTAATGTTTCATTTTTTTAATTATTTTCTAATTTATCTACTTATTTAAAAAATTGAATTAATGTGTAGTTTATATTATGAAAATAATAAGTTGAGAGCCAGTTGGAGTAATTATTCATCAAATTAGTTGATGATACATCAGCTGTGCATTGTTCATATACACCTGAAAACATGTATAATGCATAACCCTTCTTAGTATCAGAAAAAAGGCTACACTGTATCATGACACAAAGGGTTACTCCTCTGATGGATGTGAATGAAGATGAATGAAAGTTTTCAGGGCACTTATCTTGTATTTAGATAAGTTAATACCTAATACAACTGTAAACCTGTGAGGTGGATTCTATTAAAGTTCAAGCTGTAGATAAATAAGGATATACAGTGTGATACAGGTGATAGACCACATGGTTGTTCTAAATAGTGAAAAACTAAAGTTTTCCTCAAGCTTTTCGTTCCCTAACAACATAGTCTTTGACCTGACATCTTGTAAACTCATTCTCACCCTGCTGATGATCTTTTTCTGGCCTTTGAGTATCCACCTGCTTCTTGGCAAAGATGTTGCCATGGTGGAATCATCCATAAAATGTCTTGATGCATGCTCAAATCATCCAGGTAAGTAAAACTTCAAAAATTGATTCTGTTCATCTGGACACAAAGTTTTCCGTAGGAGAAACGTTTCATCACTCATCCAAGTGACTTCTTCAGTCTCAACTGACTGCAGGACTCTCCAACCTTATAAATGTAAATTCTCATGACCATAGATCAAACAACCATAGATCAAGGCGCCAATGATCAAGGGCCACCAATCAAAGGCCACGAGTACCATTCACAGAGAGCTGGGTAATGGCTGCAATCACAGCATTGCAAGATGGCGAAAGGAGACTGAATCTCAGGTGGTTGCTGTAATCAGCCATCTTACGTGCTGTTTGTTCATACTGACGTACAAGCTTTAGGCAATCCTTTGGCAATCCTTGCCAAAGGATTTAGACACAGAATATTCTTTGATGTTTTGATTGCTGATGAAAAAATAGTTGCTCTGTACACTTCAGTATATTTAGCTTACAATTAGACATGTTACTCTAAAGTCTCCGTGCAAATAAAAACAAATTTGGGCCATTAAAGTGTTTATCCGAGCAATACAAAAAAGGAAAGGAATACAAGCACACTGCAGCTTGTATGCATGTTTTAGCATGCTACAGCACAGCTGGTGTAACACCAGCAGCCTTGCACACAGACAGACGATGGATACAGCAAAGAAATGCCTCTGATAGCTGTAGGCGAGACCATGTTGACATATTTTTTATTATTAAAAAAACATCAGTCTGGATACCGTAGACTACAGCTCGCCTCCAGCAATGTTCATAATAATCACAACCTAGCTGGAACTTGGGGGCATATTTTTTTTTTAAATCTGGAAAGGGTTGGTAAGTCTGGCATGTTGAAGCAAAACAAGTGTTTGAAAATATTGTCTTTTACAAGCAATGGCTGCTTGCTTGCACGCAACAAAGGTAAATGGCAGAATTGAAGCAATTTCCTTCAATAAGACTTGCTATCTGTCCAAATAAATACATGGTTCTTGAGGGTTAAAGAATCCAGTTCTTCTCTCTTTGCCAGAACAAATTCCTGCACATACAGTTTCTAAAATAAATCCCCACTAATGCCACGGTACGTAAGAAAAAGTGTCGTCTATGCCAGATACTGACACTGACACATAAATGTGCTTCAGTAGAATTATTTGCAGCCGTCTGGTCTTCTTGTGCATGCTAAAGATTTATCATGCTTCCCACTTTTGTATCTAGGTGCCCTGCAATGCAAGTGGAATCCAAGTGTTTATTCCTTATAGAGCCAGTCAAGCCAGTCGAGACCAAATGTCGCATTAAACATCTCCCCACATACCAAGCATCATGCTGCAGTATCCATGTGAGGAGTGCAGCCATGCACTAAAGGATATTTAGGGTACTTAGTGAAAGTTGGGACCAAATCAGCTTCTAATACATTAAATGTGTGGAGACCATAAAAAGCTCCATCAGAACAGATTTTACTAAGTACAGACGAACGCAACACACACGTTTCGAAATGATGCACAAGTTAAGCATTTCCTGAAGCTGTAACTAGATGTTGTTAACAGATTTATGAATGCAATTATAATAATTAAAGTGAGGGGTTTCTTGATCTGAGTTCCTGTTGAAAGACAAGATGTAGGAAAAGTAGATAAAAAGCAGAATGAGCTCGTGATTGGACGTCAGTGACTTCAGGTTTGGGGGAAATCACTTGTGTCCGTGTAGACTCTCTTAAATGCACTCATTATTAGAATCATCCAGATTTTAACCCCTATATATCAGAGAGGATTAATATTAACGGGACAGCGAGCAAGAGTCACCCCATAAACAACTCACTACCAGATAATCTGGTTCATAAATCATAGCTTCTCATGTATGCGTTCATCAGTTTTAACTGACTGATGTTTTGCACACAAAGAACATACTTAAGTGTACCAGCCAAGAATATTGATGGCTGCCCAAGTACATCCTGCAAGTTCTTATCTTTTCATCTGTCCAAGACAACCACATGACCATTTTATTTTCAGACAATCTTCCTGCTCTTATTATGGGAGATCAGTAAGTGCTTTCTCTACAAAACAAAATTTAGTTGTGGCAGCACAGTAGTAACACCCTGTATGAGTTACATCCATTAATGTTTCAAATTGCATAGTATTAACATGAAAACATAAGACCAGGGTCCATCATACCAACATTACACACCACCATTGTGAATGTGAAATTTTTGTTCTAAACACATAAAATTTGATAATTTAGTGTAATAATTTCCCCTCGACAATAAAACTCACGGCCATGTTAGCAAAATACATCTGTGGTTGTGGGGTGTGGCTTTAGCTTAAGGCGCATTTATGGTACAGCACTGGTCCTTCGGAGAGCCTACGCACTGTTTCATCTAGATGTTGTAGCCTGCCACCAGGGTCAGTGTCAAAAACAACCGGTCTGTGGGCTACTCTTTTTTTTGCCATTGTTGGTCCTTCAGCCAGCTGCAGCAAAAATTTGAGTTATTCGCCTCTGCATAGACAAATACCAACACAGGCGGACGCGTCCGCAGTACTGTAAATCCTGTTTTAGCTGCAGCGGGTAAACAGGAGAACTGTACGAGCAGGATTAACCCTGTGTTGCATCTACTCCTTTGTGCTTTTCTTCTCTCATTTGGACTTGCTAGTGGTAATAAAGCTTGCTTTTCTTTTGTAAACTCTGTCTCTTACATTCTGAGCCAACAACAGCTTGTTACATGTTCACATTGCAGACCTCAAAATACACCAAAACTTTGTGTGGGGCTTGTGTTACTGTGTGAGCCATTAACGTCTAATGAAATCATATCCCACAAATAACCAACCCACAGTCATATTAACTTGATCCAAAATGATCTGAAGACAAACAGGAGGAGGCGGATGATCTGCCTCCTGCAAGCCTGGCAGCATGACATGTTGCCCCAGCTACTGGACAAACAACTCACATATAACACAACAGCAGATGACAGATAGTGTATGAGTATCTTTTAGGGAAATCCCACCTGATTTTGGCCCTCACATTTTATTTAGGCCACTTACTAAAGGTTAGGAGCCAGTTTGGATCTGAGGCTGCTGCTCACAAGGAATTTAAAAAGGTCTGAGGTGTATATAGTTAGAGGGTAGGCCAGTAATACAATCTTCAGATCTGAGCTTTGAAGGTTTGTGGGTGATGCTACAGAAATTGTTGAGGAATCCTTTATTTTCAAAGCCATATTTCCTTTAGAATGGCTTAAATTTAGAAAGCCATTTTCATTCTTTGTAAAACATCAAAACTGAAAAACAAGCTTGTGCTGTTACAGTTGAAACTGTGCCAGGCTATTTTTGTCTGAATATTAAAAATGTATGGGTAAATATCTTGTCAGAAAATAGATGGATCGCACTAATCCTCCAGAGGCGAATAAACAGTCTCTCCCTTGTTGTGATGATGCATTTTAAAACCAACTATGGCACCCAAGCAAGCTCTCTATCTGATGTGTGATATGATATCTGATTTCACTGCCCGGCATGCATCAAACAACAAATATCTGTTGGCGTCTCAATGTAATTTCTGCCCCCCCCTTTCTCCTTTTTTTTTTTAAACAGTGAAAGGGTCGCATTACATTTTCTGTCTTCTAAGTAACATTAGTTGCATTTCACTATATACGCTCATTTGAGGCATATTTGGACCTCCTTGCTTTCAGATACAGCATAAAATGACAACATGCACCGAGTGATAATACTGTAAACTCAATGGTCTAGCTGACTTCAACTAAAGAACCTGTGCAGAATGGGAAAGTGTACACTGCAGGGAATCTGAGAGAACAAAGAACATGTGCAGACAACCCATTTAGTGTTGGGGAAACTACCAACTAACTACACACTTGAAAGAACATGGAGCTGGGCTGGTCTCTGAGTATAACAGAGAGGCGAAACATAGATCAAAAGTCATTCTTTTGCTTTTATAGCTCAATCTTAGTTGGAGCTCCAGTACTTAACTATACAACAAACGGAAGCTGTGGCTCAAGAGGTAGAGCAGATTTTCTACTATTCAGCAGGTTGATGGTTCAAACCCTGGTTCCTCTTGTCCACATTCCAAAGTGTCCTTTGGCAAGATACTGAACCCCAAATTGCTCCTGAGTGTGGCTATTATAGTTTAACGTGATATAATATAAATGAGACTGAAAATCAAAAGCACCTTGTGCCCTCAGAGTAGAAAAGTCAAACATTCCATTTACCAGAAATGTTACTGAACTAACTTAACTCCTCCTGATCCCGAATTTCCCCATTGGGGATCAATAAAGTAATATCTTGATGCAAATATACAAGCAGTTGAACTACCACCAAGTTGTAGTTAAAGTAATAGTTTAATCCTCTCTAACAATGGCAGCATTGCACAGGTCCAGTCTTAAAAGAAATGCACATGCACATTCATTTCTACAGTCAGCTGAAGCTCTCAGTATCTTCTTTTCCTTGTGCTTCCCTCATATAGGCTACAAGCCAAGCATTGCCAAACAAGTGCACAAATGCAAATTAGTCAGGGACCTTGGAGTTCATCGGATAGACTTACTGACAGATATAAATAAAATTATACCAACATAAAACTGAATACATGAGGCTGTAACGTGGCTGCATATAACTCATGCCAAAACAACTGCAAGAAAAGAAACAAAAATGGAACTGTTGTCTATGTACAAAACAAACCTGAAGATGCAAAACGAAATGGAAATGAAACATCATCAAATGGAAACCCAATGAAACAATGGACATCCGCCAAAAGAAAGCCTACAATTTGCAAAAGCTAAAATCTTAAGCATGTTTGTGTATTTCCAACAATGCAACACACCGCAGTGCTGAAATATGTATTTCTTCTTGATAAGTTATGACTCTGTCAGAGTTGTGTAAATTTGCTAGACAAGCTGTTTCGCCTTAACCTTATTTCCAACCTATAAATCTCTGTATAACCAGTCTTGCAGACATTTAAATAGGCCTTGTGTTGCACTTATTGCTGCAGATAGAGCTTTTCTTGATTAGAAAAACAGCACTTTAAAAATTGTTAATAAAAAGTTAGTAGGTAAAGTTTTCTGCAAGGAAACTTCCAAAAAACTGATCTATTATTAAGCTAGCTATATTGCACCAACATATGTATGTTAAAGCTACCATAATAACTCTAGTTTCTACATTCCTTTAAGTATTTAAGCTGTTGTATGGGTCAGAAAAAAAATCATTCACATAGATCATTGGACAAATGACTCTCTACCAGATGTTTCCTCCTCTGAGGCGCTTAAAGGTGAAGGTTGATGTGACCCAGGAAGTGAAGAGCAACTCCAAACCAGGTGTGTTAGCTTGTACCTGTCAGGCACTCCACTTCTCCTGCACTGTGTTTAACATGGTGTGGCTGAACGTCAGGGGCACAGACACATTAATCTTTCTGCCATTTCATCAACCATTGTGTCTCTCTGCTCGACATTAGCCTGTCTGGACAGTGATGGAACAAAAATTATGTCAGGGGTCATGATGACTGAGGAAAACACGGTGCGTGAGGGGGGCACATAAACAGCCAAGAAATTAATTAAAGCAGCTCATAAAACCCTAGCAAGAAAGTGAGAAAGAGCAGAAAAAAAACCCACTAAAGCTGTCAATTTGAAGTGATGATTAACATCCTGTCAAATAACTGTTACAATGTCTATTGTATGGAACTATGCTATATATAAAACCTGCTACTTATGATCCCAAACCAAAGACATAAAGCTATACAGTTTTCATCGCCTTGCTGGCTATAGACTGTGTGTGTGTGTGTGACATTCCTCCATTTTGCATCTCTTCCTTATCTTCTCAAGAGCTATGCGATGGGACGTGAAACAGACATAGTTGTCCCTCACCACCATGCAAGTGTCTAGAAAGAGTATGTGCAGTCGTGTGTGTGTGTGTGTGTGTGTGTGTGGGCACGCGCGTGTGTGTGTGTGTGGGCGCATGTGCGCGTGTTTCTATCAAGTATATAGCAAAGTTTAGAGTTAAGAAAAGTTCTCTGGTGTCCTGAGTGCTCAGTTAGTGTAGAAAAGCATTACATAAGTACCAGCCCGTTTACCATTCCTGTAAGTCAATGTAATGTCCTCTATGGTGACAGAAAACTTGACAGTGTGTGTTTTATCACCAAACAACAACACTCTTTCCTTTTGAAAAAGAAATTTACATAAGTCGGTGTTTGAACAATATTTGAACAATAGTTTTAGAATCAGCTTTTTAATGGATAATTCAGTTTTAAGTCCTTGCCTTTTACTAAAAATAACTTAAAAGTAACTGAAATTTTAATTTATTTTTGTCAGTCCTTTCTTTCCTACCTTGTCACGTTGGGAATATCATGATAATTTCTTTTTAAACTGCATCATAATTATGCACAAGACTGAATTCACTATTGAGGAGCACTACTGACCACCACCACTGGAACAAACAACTGATGACAGCAGTCATATTACTTTTGGATTAAGTTCCTGACACTTCCACCTCAAACATTATAAATAACTGCCAAGCAGACATGGCCAAAGTACGTACATTACTCAGGTACATTACTTTACTCCTTACTCAAAGAGAAGTACAGATACTTGTGTTAAAAAAGATTCTGGTAATATCAGATGAATCAGTACTTCAACTTCTTAACTCAAGTAAAAGAGAAAAAGTACATGCTCTGAAATGTACTCAAAGTACAAAAGTAAAAGTAGTTCTTTCATAGCCATTTCTATTAGCTATTTTTTGCAACTCTAACTGAACCTCATGTCAAATAAATATAATATAAAATATATAAATACAAGGGTACAGGAACTTTATATTGTCTTATGTTAGTTACTCTAATGAATGTACTCAGCTTGAACAATCATGTACAATACAAGCAGAGAAAAACAAAGCAGGTAAAAAGTAGTTTGCTTGCTGTTACCTACATTGTGGATAGATTACGCAGTCTCCAGACTTAAAGAGAAAAACAGGCATAAGGCATAAATCATATTTTTTGCCTCTTTCTTCCCTACACCTTTTACATCAATCACACGTGCTTAGTATTGATGATGGATAAACCAATAGCATTGTCCAGTATGTTTTATTGTTCCCCTTCGTTTAGGTTCAGACTGGTCTGATGTCAGGAAGACATGCACTGATGCAAATTAATTAATCACTCCACTCAAACATTTTGAAAACGTAATTTTTAGGATCTGTGGTTTTTGTACACTGGCTTTGAGTTCTTTTTAAAATGTTGTATATTCTGGTATTTTATTTCATTTAGATTTCTATATTTTTGTGTCCCTGTTTGTTTTTCTTTAATTTTGGGCTCATCCTCTTTGTCACATTTGCTCTCATGAAAAAATTCTTTTGTTTAACACAATCATAAATGTATCTTTTAAGTTGAAGATGGTTTTCAACCACTGAGGACTGAAGACTTCATCAGGATTAGGGATCTGATGAACTGCAAATTTGGGTGAGATAAATTTATAGTTTTCAATTAATAATAAAATAAATACCACAAATAATTTTTTCATATGCTTTGCCAATTAATTCATGCAAAATTAAGCTGTATCTCCAAATTAGTCTAAACTTTTCTCTGCAAACTTAAATTCCATTTCAGTGTAAAAGCTGTGTATATGACATATACTCAGTTCCCAAAAACAGTTATCACAAAATGGCACCCAGTCAAACTGAATACCATTTCTATCCTCATATTTTATCCCTTTCTTCAACTTTCAGACCCTGAAACAGAGGAAAAGAAGGAAAGGGACAGAAAGAAAGCAAGGAGAATTGGGCTTCCACTGGCGTGGATCAGCGAGGCCAAGAATGTCGTTTCATCCGCTGCAGGGGGTCATGATCACTGGGCTTAATAGTCTGGAGAGATGTCATATATAGGGGCTCAATATTTCCCATTTTGGGAATCTGAGGAATTCAAAAGGACTGAAGAAGGGCTGTTGTCTGAAATGGGTAATTTCGCTTATCTCAAGAAAGGCTTGGAAGATCTAAGAATTCCTGGGATGCTGCCCTGCAGCAGACAACCTTTGGATTATGTGAGCTGCTATCAATACAATATATCTTGGACTGAAAAACTAAATAATAATTTTCACTTATACCACATTTAAACACTAGCTCTTCCTTACATAATAATATTAGTATAATCAGTCATTTGAACATAAAAGCCGACAGGACTCCCTTTTCTCAAAGAGAACAAATTTCCCTGTGGACTAATTCTTTGATAAATATTGGGTTTCTATTCACTGCTGTTAATATTAACTACCCAGAATGAAGTGGGTGGAGACGAGTGTCAGGGATGCTTTGTGAAAGAAGGACAGCATCCAGACCGAAAGGGAAGGTTTACAAGATGGAACGACAAAAAGACAGGAGGTGGAACTGGAGGTGGTAGAATTGAAGATGATAAGAATTTCACTGGTAGTAATCAAGATGTATGGAATAAGAAATGGATACAGACAGCTCAAGTTGAGTAGTTTGGAGATCAAATAAAAGAGGGAATTTGAGATGGTGTGAATGTGCAGCGGAGGGATAGTGGATATACTGGACAAAGGATGTTGACGATGGAGCAGCCAGGCAGGAAGAAAAGAGGATGACCACAGAAGGTTCATGGATGTCATGAAGGAGGACATGCAGAGGGTTGGTATGATAGAAGAGGATACAAAGGATACAATTAGATGGAGGTAGACCCCTAAAAGGAGCATAAAGATAAAAAAAAAAACCTCTCTAGGCTATCAAATTTACTACACTGCATGTATGATAACATTTCTCCTTAGAGTAAGCGGTGAAAGATTTTCCGTAGACTTCCTGACTACTTGTGTACCACATATGCATGAGCATAGGCAATCAAAAAAGTAAATGGAGAAGAAAACCACAATCTGCTAAATACGTAAACAAGCAGCTGCTTCATGAGAAAGGATTCATTCAGCCTTAATCCAAGTACATTTAACTTGTAGGTCTGCATGTCGAAAGTCACTTGTTAAACAAAAAAATACCAAGTGCAAAAACTTGTTAAATGTGAGAGTTTCCACACTCTTTAGATGTTGAACAGTATCTGTCACAATCAGCGAGTAACGAAAAACAGAATAATGGTTAGGAAAATGTGCAATACAATACAAGCATGATATGACCTTTCAACCAACCAGTAATTTCATCTTCATTGACTGTCTGTTGCTTTTGACGAAGTGTACCTTGACACTAAGAATCTGCACTACTCTATCATTTGGTTTTGAGCTCCACTGTTGTGGGTGTTTCGTGTGCCTGGAAGACAGACATTTGAGTGAAAAGAAAGATGACAAGATATGATTAGCGGGAGGGTGCCAGCAGCTACACCCCGATATGAAGCCAAACACTGCTGGGGTCAAGCAAGAGTGTGGACAGTCAAGGAGGGTCATATCCTGTCTGGAAGTTCACCTGGATTTTTTTAATGCAGGTGTATCATGTGTTTGTTTTAGCCTTACACCTATAAAATTGGAATTTAATAGCATATACAGTAAATTTCCTGTCTGCATGTGCCTACGCTTCAAATTCTTGTCCATCAAAGAAAGAATGTAAAGCACTCATCTTTAAAATTTCCTGCCTTTTGAAGTCTTCCATACACTTTGTTTTGTGTATTTACTTGGAGCTTTGAGCATACGAGTATAATTTCACAACTTCCCGGGTCAGGTAAGGTTTACAAAATCACACAAAGCATTGACAAGCCCCTTTGATGAACTTCTTTGTTACTGACAACTCAACTGACTCCATCGATCACGCCTGTCATGGAAGTTCTGACAGGCTAAAAACAACACAAGGTGATATTTTCAGATTCTGTTCTTGACCTCAGTGCAGTTCATCTCAAGTCATCACAAATGAAACATTGCACAGACATGCCTGTGTTTGGCCAGGCAACTGCCTGGTTTTTGTGTACCCCAAATGCCTCTGTTTACATTTCTACACCATTGCAATTCAACAATGTCACACATGTGTGCAAGCATGTGTGGTCGTCGCAAAGATCTGAATCACACAATGTGTGCACAATGTGTGAGCTTGTCCTCATCAGTTTGTTGTCCATGTGCTGTACATGCCCAGTGCATGAAAATAAAATTACCAGAAGCCTTCTGGCGTCATGTAGGCATTTGTCATCAATGTAATCTAGCAATTATTACATGTTCAACTTTTATTTACATTTTTCTCTCTACATGCTGAATATGTCAAGCCAGCCTGCGCTCATTCCGAGGGAGTCAAATACTAGCATCAACATCAGCTCTTCTCTGACAGCATGGTGGGAGTTTCTAAAAATGACTAAGTCTTCATTAATCCCATGCAAACATACACCTATCTGGA
>VUQH01026756.1:9807-20650 GCA_015106775.1 Etroplus canarensis
AAAAAAAAAAAAAAAAAAAAAAAAAACAAAAAAAAAAAAAAAAAAAAAAAAAAAAAAAAAAAAAAAAAAAAAAAAAAAAAAAAAAAAAAAAAAAAAAAAAAAAAAAAAAAAAAAATCAACCCATCCCAGTAAATTTGCCTCTAAATATTGTTTGATTATAATAATGTAAAGAGTATGTATGTTTAACTGAGAATAAATTTTATAGAAGCAGGTAGGCTCTCTTTCATTAGCTGAACTGAGCAAGACAGACAAGATCTCAGTATGATTTTAAAGCATTCTGAATTGAGTACTAATGTCTGCTGTTAGACAAATGTGTTCTACATAAACAACTTAAACTGATTGCATATTGGATAAGTGCAACAATGTGTGTATTATGAACAAGCAACAATCTAAATTCCCTCCTCTCCTAGGAAGAATGGAAAATCAGTCACAGTCTCTTCAATCCCCCTCTTCAATTATTAAACATCAGAAGGCTAGTTAAACCTAAAAAACACATGGTCTGCCTTTATGACTATGTTGATATTATGACTGCTGCTACTTTCAAGAAAAAAATAATTTGGTCACTTAACAGATTAATACCTTTCCCTCAAGTATTTACATTTTTTATGTGCAACATCAGCACTCATAGGTATGTACATGCCATCTAACTGTTAATCCCGTGTATGCACAGTACAAGAAAGCTGAAAATCAGTTCTGCGATACTGCCATCCACACTGAATGCAAAAGAAATGAGAGTGGAGAGTGCCTGGACCAGCTGTCAGCCTTACAACACAACTATGGTATAGCAGTCAGATTTAAAGGAGCATCTGTTCAGTCTCTAGATAATCAATAATATGAAGAGATGGCATGTGTCAACCGCTATAGGATTCTCTAGTAGCTGAAGCATTGCACAGTGTGCCAGCACCGTTCTCCTTTCTGGGACAGACGTGATCTCATGGCCACTCGCTTGAGTACGTTCCCTCACGCACATACACGACTACGTAACCCAGAGCTGCGCGCGCCAGGTTCTCAGAGCTGTGATTCTAAAAAGAAAAAGCATTGCTGCTCTGGTGTAGTGTGCTCTCCTCATGTCCTACAGCACCCTCACAGGGTGGAGTAAAACAGGATGTAGGCTGCAGAGGACTTGACGGAAGAGGTGGAGATTTCAGACACCTCATGGTCATCAAACTTGTACCAGCGCTGTTTGGGGGTATTCTTACAGTAGGCTGTGTAATGTCCGCCATCTAATCCCCCATAGTGGTTCTGGTAGTGGAAAAGAAGACAGTAAATGAATCCGATTAAGCTGGTCTAAACAGCCTGAAAAGACATTCAATTATTATTTAAGAAACTCCTGAGGTTATGAATGTTTTGAATGCAGGTTCTTTATAATCTAAGCTTGCCTATAAAAATATTCTCATGTTTTTTTTCTCCACTGTCAATATGTCTTACCATTTATTGATCAAACATATTCATGCACTTACACAGAATCTACTCAGTAGTGCTTATGTGCTAATAATGTACAACCACTATTCCAAAGAAGTTGGGAAACTAAACTATAATAAAAACACAAATAAGTGACTTGCAAATCTCCAATATTTTATGCACAAAAAACATAGAAAACATACCCAATGTTGCAAGTGAGACATTTGAAGAAACACGTTTCAAAAAATTTGGGACAAGAGCAACAAAAGGCTGCAAAAGTAAGTGGTACTAAAAATAAACAGCTGGAGGACCACCTCAAAAGTAAAGATGGGCAGAAGTTGGGCAATCTGTGAGAAACTGTATCTACAAATTGTGGGATAATAAAGAATAATGTTCCTCAATGCAAAATGGCAAAGACTTTGAATAATCCATTATTTATAGTACATAGTGTCATCAAAATATTCCAAGAAGCTGGAGAAATCTGTGTGTGCAAGGGACACAGGTGAAAATCAATTTTGGATGCTGGTGCTCTTGGGGTTCTTAGGCAGCCCTGCATTGCAAACAGGCATGATTCATGGGCTCAGGAACACTTCCAGAAATCACTGTCTGAACACAGTTTACTGTGCCATCCACAAATGCAGGTTAAAGCTCTTTTATCCAAAGAAGAAGCCATATGTGAACATAATCCAGATGGTGTGTGGGTGCATTAGTGCCTATGGTACTAGCAATTTGCACATCTGGAAAGGCACCATCAATGCTTAAATCTATATACAGGCTTGGGAGCAACGTAGGCTCCCCTGTAGACAATGCCTTTTTCAGGGAAGGCCTTGCATATTTCAGCAAGACAGTGCTAAACTGCATATTGCAGCTATAACAACAGCATGGCTTCGCAGTAGAAGAGTCCGGGTGCTGTATTTTCACCAACTGAAAACATTTGGCACAACATGAAATGCAAAATATGATAAAAACGACCTAGGACTGTTGTGCAAATTGAATTCTACAGACAAGAATGGTACAACATTTCTTGCTTCTATCAGCTAGTATTTTTCATGAAATAGTAAAATGTCTTAAGCATTTGATATATTTTCTGCATTGTTTTGTGAATAAAATATTGGTTCATGAGATTTGAAAATCATTTAATTGTGTTTCTTTTATATTTTATGCAGTATCCCAACCTTTATAGAATTGTGGTTGTATATAATAACTAGCTTTATTTATATAGCACCTTTAAAAATAGAGTTTACAAAGTCCTTTGACAGAAGTGCAAAAGCAGAATACTCAAAGGGTAAATTTAAATGGAAAGACAGACATTAAAGTCACACAAACACAAAAGAACAAAAAATCAAAATAATGTAAGGGCCCTGTCACACCATGATGATTTAACAAGCTTATGCCGACGCATCTAAATTCCTCTAAAATGCTGGCACACACAGAACAATGATGGATGTAAACAAAACATATAGCGTACTGCAGGCATTCACAACTTGAAGCCCATTTATACCACTCCCCTTAAACACACCACATACAAAATTATTTGGCAGCTGTGTGTTAAAACATGTTCTGTATGACTGGATCACATCAAATACTTCTACAAACGTCAATATCCGTTTGAGGAATGTTTAATATATGTTACACATATATTAAAAACGTGTTACTTGTAGGTTATTAATAAGTTTTGGATATGCTAGACATTATCTCCATGTAACATAATGGACCATTAGCAGTAATGTTTACTGAATTCGGAGTTGGACCAACAGTATTTGTTGTTGCTGTGGCCAATTTTATTCACCAAGTCAAGTGTACACTTTTCAATCACAGCTCAACCACCAACAGGTGATATCATCTTACAACAGTAAGCCCTTACGTTAGCTTGTCAGCATTTGGATGTTTCACTAGCAAGCTAACTTTAGACTTTTGAGATTTAAAGGATCATTTTTGCATAGCTCAATAATTTAGGCTGATACAAAGCATAAAAGGAAGGATGGATGGACAGACATTACAGTGGCTACACATTCAGCCATAGCATCATTGACTCTGGTGTCTGTTAGTAAAAGTGGCTACAGTCAGAACAAGCTGAATGAGGAGCCTCCTCTCTGATCCAAACATAGAAATGATACCATGATGCAAAAAGAAATGCTTGCCCAGGACACAAGGTCTGTTAGCATTATTCCTCAATTTTTTTGCTTAGCTCTCAAATTAGTAGAGTTCTTCTTTTTCTAAATCAGATTCATAGAAGCAGGTTCTCACTGCTCCTGAGCCAAGAGTTATCATTTCAGTATAAAATACCGAGGCTAAAATAATTAAAGGCTAGCAAAATGACTGAACTTAATGAGATATGGGCGTTTAATAAGTGTAAAGCATAAACAGCATTCCCCACCCCCCACAACCAAACGGGCAGCTCTTTTATGTGCAAAAGGAACACAAACCTAAATAAAGAATGGTAAATAACTTTAAAGACATGACAGCAGCATTCCTTCATTTCTACTTACAGACACTCCATAAAGGTTGTATCTCTTCAGGTTCAGTTTGGGTCCAATGACGTACTGGGCAAGGTCCAGATTATCTAGAGGGAAGTCTACAGATGTCTGCAACTTTTGCTTCCATCTACCCTCGTATGAGAACCTGCAGGGAGTAGTACCATTATAGAAAAGACCGTCAATGCCACAAATGTAGTCCTGTTAATGTCTTCTGTTAACATTTCTTATCATCTTATTTCCCCAAGCAGTAAAAGTGAGGACTAAAAATGATAGATGAAAAATTGTTTAACTACAATGACTACAGACCGTTTTAAGTGCACCAAAAGAATGGGAGGGACCTTCCAGATCTCCAGTTTCTTGGTAGAGTCTCTGTGGGCTTTGCAGTGTCTGCAGAACACCTTGTTGTTGTCAGTCAGTTTCTCTTCCTTAGAGAATAGTCTCAGACAATCCTACAAAGAAATATCACATTAGTATTGTCTTGTTGAGACAATGTTAATTTACTATCACTATAATCTACAGAAGTGTAATGTATCAACCTTAAAATAAATTGTCAAATTTTTCTGACTAATCTCTGAATTCAGAATTATTTTTTTTTTGTCAAGTGAATATGTCATGATTCTGTCATAATTCTCCTGTCATGTTCATCAAGAGAATGAAAACATGCTTTAATGTGCATGTTTAATATACACTGACCTGCAGGGAGCACTTGCTAGTGGAGGCCAGAGGCAGCGACAGGTACATGAAGGTCTCAAATGTCCGTGACTTGCGATGGCAGGTAAGACACTGCACCGTGGATTTGAACTGTCCCTGAAATAATGCTACAATGATGGACTCGTTCAAAAGCTTGTGTTTGTTCCAGGCCACATCAGCGGCTGTCTGATCATCCAGGTGGTCGTTTTCCTCTTCCTTGTACCGCTTCCTGTTGTCCGCCTGACCAGAAGGGAAAAATACCCATTATGGAACAAACTCCAACTGCCTTTGTCCTCCAACTAACATGACTAATGGCAGACACTCAATATCATCAATATCATGTTGCAGATGTTGAAAACTATAGATACAATTTCCAAGCGACGATCTTTATATTTAAATTCCTATCTAATATCTTTCAGCTTATTAGCATGCAGTTCAGCCAGTTCACTCTCACTATGACAGGCAGGAAGAAATGGCAGGTTAACACTTGCTAATTAATATCATTAATTAGTATGATTGACGAATCAATTATCCCGGACCGAAAAAGTGGACTGGGACTGGGCCAGCCTGATGGCGGACAGGTCAGAAGATCACACAAAAGGGATGTGATGAGATGGAGAGTGTGTCATGGCAGTGCACGTCACTAGTTCCTAAGCCTAATCAGCACCCTATCCTTAAAAGCACAAAGAGTGAATACCTTAATAAGGAAAAGGGGATGGCTGTACTTCTCAAACTTAACTCCAGATGGAGATATTTGTCACTGTATCACTAACATGAAATGACAGCATAAAAAAGACCTCAAGAAGGAAATGGCTCTGAAAAACACTGACGTTTTAATGAGTTTAAAAACAGAAAAGAAATTTAAACACAATCATGCTAGGAGATAATACTTTTCTGTCTTCAACAAATTTCACCAATTCAACTAGTTTGCGCCCCCATTTAAAAGCACATGATGCCAGTAAAAATAAAATAAATGAAAATAAAAATCAGTTCATACAGGCAATGAGCATGTCTTGGGTCAACATGCACAGAGGTTCTGACAGAGCATCAGACCAGACAGATGCAGACACGTCACACTCACACTGCTGCAGGAGGACCAAGGACACACAGCTATTTTACTTACTCTCTAATTTGCCATCAAAATGAAACCCAGTGAAAAAAAAAAACAGAAAGAAGGAAAATGATAAAAAGACTAGGTTTTTATTGTTAACAGGCAAGTGTGTAATAACATACAGGGATACCAAGGAAACCTCTGAAAAGCCATGGTTCAAAGGAATAATTACTCAATTTAATTTTGTCAATATTTAACTCGGAGAGAACACATATAGAGGTCAATGGTTCTCTTTTCATGAAACCATTGTAAGACTTCATTTATGCCTCACTGGTGGTTGTGTAATAGCCCTGAATAAAAGTGTTCACACTACCTTGTTGAGGTCCTCATGAAGCCCATCCATGAGGAACAGCAGCAGCTCCTGGGAGTCTTGCTGTTCATAACCAGCAAACTGGTCATTGATCTTGCCTATGGTGGTTTTGAAGTCACGTGGACTGATGCACTTGTACAGACCAGACCACAAGGCCTTCATGATCACGCCAAACTCCTCCGCCACCTCTCCTTTATGGCCAAGAATATTGTACCTGGCAAAGGAAGAGAATAGATACGCAAGTGTTATACAGTTTCCATATACAGGACATTTTATGAGAAGAAATTCCACTTATCTCATATCTTACCTGTTAATGTCCTCTAGGTAGTAATTGCTGTTGAAGTAATCTGCCATGGCAGGAGTGTTGCAAAGACACTGTAAGATTGAGTTCATATAGCATGTATTGCCCAAGTTGCGAAGGCCAGTTAGTGATGCACCCAAACCTCCAAATGTAGGATTCAGGTTTCGAATTTTGGCTGCTGAAGGCCGAGCAATTTCCACTTTAGGATGGACTTTAGCAGTGGCAGGTCTGGAAGATAGACGAGCACAATGAAAGAACACCAGACTAGTTACTACAGAGAGATCATTTAAAAATACAACAGTGCAAGATATCTGAAGAACTAAAGGGCAGTCAGTTTATGATAAAAGACAGAAATTTAACACAGTCAGCAAACACATCTCCTTGTTTCAATTATATTGTGTCTATAATTTGGCAGAAATTGTCTAAAAAGATTTTGACACCTGGGTTCATTAATGTTGCTGTGTCAATAGTTCACATAAGACTAAACTAATGCTAATCAAACAGATCTGACCATCCAGGTATCTTTTGACAACTAAATCATTAACTTGATCCTGGAGTCTAACCACGAACCAGTCCTTGAAGGATCAGTAAGCTTTAATATTCAAGTACACCCAGTGACCAGAAAAAGAATTAACGAGGAAAAAAAGAACAACCTAGAACAACAATACCGTAATCATTACTAACTTTTTTTTTCTAAAACTTCTTTAGACATACCAACACAAGCCAAATCTACAGAGTTGAATCATCTTTCTGACATCAAATTCTCCCAGAAACAATATGGATTTTATTTTTTTATTTATAATATATATTGATTTTCTGGTCACTCAATTATCCATATGTGCATGGTGAATCACCAAACATATGTGTGCCTTACTTGGTTTCTCTATTGACAGTGGGTATGACTGCTGTCGTGGTTGGGGCAGTGGCCTTCTTCTGTGCCTCCTCTCTCAGCTCCTGACTAATGTCAGGGGAAGAGTACGAGCGTTTAAGTTTAGACTGTTCCCGCTCTTGTTCACGGTTGGTATCTGTCTCAGCAGCTCGTGGTGGTTTCTGCTTGACTGTTGGCGGTGTGGATGGCGGGGTCTGGGGAACAGTGACTTCAGGAGGGTACAGATGGACACGATTGGTTGGGGAATGGTAGTATCGGTAGGTCCCTGTCACTGTGTCAAGGAACTAGCCAAAAAAAAAAAAAAAATGAACAACCACAGTTAAAAAATATTCCAGTTATAATACATAATTTTAATCTTTTTTCTTTGAATTTCCAATTTCATAGGAGTCATTTTAGGTTTAAATATCTGGTACCTTCATCCAACCATCAGGAAGGCCTGGTACACTCCTACCCATCTCCTCACTCCTTGCTCTGGTCAGAGGCTCCCTCTGTGGAACACACACACACACACACACACACACACACTCTTACTTTTCACTTAGAAAGGTCCTTACAAAAGTAGTTATGAAGGACTTTCTTGGTCATTTATCTCAAAGTCATAAACATGCCAGGACTGCTTCAGCCATAAAATCTGTTGGACTCACACCAAACGTTCTAGTTTTTACATGCATAAGTAATGTAAATTCTAGCTATGGGGACTCTAACAAAAAAAAAAGACTTATGGCAAAGGATTTCAAGCTTTCTTTAACCAATGATTTAAAACACTAGGCCCCTGTGAGATGACTTAACTTTCATTTGTTTGCATACCTTCCCACTGACATAGGTGAAATGAAACATTAAACTGTGGCAGTGATTAACACAGAGAAAAGAGAGCTCACCTTAATCTCACTAACAATATGGTTAGGAGCTGGGGAATCCAGGGACATACTCTTTGAAGGTGTGTCAGAGTTCTGCTCTTTTGCCCTTCTGTCCTTCTCATCCCATGTCCTGTTCTCTTTGTTTTCCTCATCTTCGGCCTTCTGCCTTTCCAGTTTCCTTTTCTCCTGATGTCTTCTCTCCTCTTCTTCCTTCTTTCTCTTCTCGCTCTCCTCCCTTTCTTGCCTTTCTTTTAACTCCTTCTCCCGTTTCTCCTCCTCTAAACGACGCTCCTGCATGCGTTTTTCCTGCTCTTGTCTTGCCTTTTCCATCACCGCCACAGCTTCAGAATGGATCTGACTCTGTTCCTCTTTAGACAGAGAAGTGCTGGGGTCAAAGGTTGGTTTGGCTGAGCGGTCAGGGATAACTGGGCCATTCTGGGTGGAGTCCTTTGCTGACCCGTTTTGGTTGGGTTTAGGTTCAGGCTTCTTGGTACGGTCAAACTAGAACAGAAGAACAATATGTTTAGACATACATGGAGTCCTTAATGCACTGCTTTTTCTAAAGGTTGAATAGGTATCAGGGTAGATATTATACCTGTGGGAGTGCCTTGGCTGTTACAGGTGACTGGCTGGATGTACCTGCCACAGGGGCCTTCTTACCAAAGTCTTGACCAGAATTTGTAGTGCCCGAGATGAGGGAATTGACACTGTCTGGCAACCCATCAGTGATCATGGAAGTTTTAGATGCTGGGGGTTCAGCTGGTACAACCCCATTTACTAGCACAGGAGCTGATGGTGCCTGAAGCTCAGGTGAATCCTCAGGCTCTGGTTGAGGTGGGATCGGAGGCTTTGGTTCCTCTAGGGATGGGTAGCTAAAGTTCACTGTCCAACATAATTCAAGAAATTGAATATGTGTAAGGGAGAGTCCAGCTACAACTGATGGCTGGTACAGGATTAACATTTTAAAAATCTTTATTGTTGTTTGTCATTATCCTAGCTGATGTGTAATTGAATAATGGAACAACATGCATTATTATAATCATATTATTATTGTAACAGAGCCATATTAGAGGAGCCACAAAATGTGTTTTTTAAACTAGCGTTTTTACTTGTACATAAACTAAAATGAGTTAATTCAAACCCATAGAAAGACTTCGTTGTGCGTACTATATTGGTGATACTCACACTCAGGGAGGGTGTTGGTGATGGTCTGTCTAGGGGGTCGAACTTTAGCATTGGTTGTATACATGGGGTAAAACAGCAGCCAGTTCTCATAGCCACCCTCCAGGACAAGCGGCTCACTACGCAGAATGGTGATACTGTCCCACTGTGGAATGCATTGTTGTAATTTAATAGGAAACTCTGCTGCTGATATTTACATACAAGCCTGTGTGCAAAGCCAACTCCCTTCTAGACACACATTTACCTTAAAAAGGGCATCTTTGAGGCTCTGCAAGATAGTTCCCAATTTAAGGTCAATGACAGAACTGAACCAGTCCAATAGGACTACATAATCCACAAATCCCCGCCGTTTCCAGTGCTCTTTGGACACTTCTGGCAGCTTTGCTTCAATCTGATTCACAGTGATTCTGAAAAGTTATGACATTTCAGTTCAGAAGCTCAGGTTTATTCACACAGGCTTTTACAGTTAATGATAAAAAAGTATAATTAATTCATATTATGATTCCCAAAACCTGATTAAGATTACAAAAGAGGGGTTTGCTCAAACTATCAAGTATAAAGCGTCATCTCTCACCCTGGGCTAATGGCCTCCTCAGGCACGCTGATACAGTTTTGAGCTGGGACCTGAATGTGAGACTCCTCAAAGTCTCTGTGGCTGCGAGCATCCATGACAATTATCGTGATGGTCTGGTCCTTCATCATGTTGAAAAGTTTCTCAGCTGTGATGCCACCAGCTGGCTGCACAGCTGTCAGACAAAATGCTTAAATCAACACCAGCTATACAAATTGACAAAATTCAAATAAAATTTTAGGGGTTAAAACACAATGAATTCTTTTAGGTTTTTCAGGTTACCTTTAGAGATTACATTCTTTAGTTCATTTTGCTCTCCCTTCACCTGTGACAGACATCCACAAACACAAACATCTCATTAACAGGTTTACATTCATTCACCTGACATTCTCATTTCCACTAAAGATAAATAAATAAATAATATAAATTTCACGTATTAACTAATTAAGCTCAAAGTGTTTGCATGATGCCAGTTGTAGACTTAAAACTGTGTAAGTTTAGTGAGCGTGAAGTCAAATAAAAACCACAAACTTTATTTATATTGTAAAGCCCACTGCAATGCCTAGTTGGGGAAAGACAAGAAAATATTTTAAGTCTTTATGTTTATATTTCATCCCTTTTTACAAAAAGACACAGAAATGCTGTGTGTGATAAATGGTTCACTCAATAACTGTGACCTAAATGTTCAATTGCAAAAGGTAACTCTTACGCATCAGTTTAAATCTTTTATGAGGGTGATTTATTCATGTAGTATCAACGTATCAATCTATTTTGCTGATCTTCCTACAGACCTTTTCTTAGCATCAGTTTGTGTCCACCTTATTTACTTGTACATATATACATATGTCTATATACTCTACTATGTATATATGCATGTTCCAAAACCTGCATGTATGAATTCTCATTCATACATTTCTATATTGCATTCACATATACCCTCTGTGTAAATAATAAACTGTAACACAAACTGCAATAATAACTGGGTACTAACTATAAAAGTGTATTTATATCTATTACTATGTAAGAACTGCAATTATTACTGTGTAATAACTAT
>VUQH01026756.1:20670-36791 GCA_015106775.1 Etroplus canarensis
AAGTGAAATCCACCCCCCAGGAAAAAAAAAAAAAAAGGAATTATCCTTAAACAGAAATCCTGCAGCTCTGGTGAAGTTTACTGAAGTGAAAGCATTAAAAAAAAAAAAACACAACACACGCGGCATCAAACCCATAGAAAACCTGTGCATGTGGCTGAGAGTCAAAGACGACCTCCTACCTGCTGGCGGCCACTTCTTAAACTAGTGTTTGCGTAAATTACGCAGTTTAATAAAGCAGAAACCCGGCTCACCATCGCCCACTGTGATCCAGATCTCCGCGGGGGGCGACCTCGTCCTGCGTAACGGATCCAGCAAGAGCAACTTGTCGCTGTTTGCAGCGCGTTCAGCCCCTGTGAGCGGAAACGCGGGCGCCGGAGAGGGACGGCTCACCTGCGGGGTCTGGTTACACGTCTCCGCGGGAGGGCTGGAACACAGCAGCCAGCGCGGCCGTGATGCGAGAGCGGGTGATGCCAGGGGGGAGGAGGAGGACGAGGAGGAGGAGGAGAGAGAGAGGGAGGGAGGGCAGCATCAGCACAACACACACACACACACACACACAGAGGATACACTTATTTGGTCAGAGAGTCAGTGTAGCCCAAAATGTGAATAAAAACGCAATATGATGATTTGTAAATCTTATAAATCAATATTTTATTCACTAAAGAACACAGAAAACATATCAGATATTCACAGTGAGACATTTTATTGTTTCATGAAAAACACTTGAATTTATTTTTATTTATTTATTTATTTATTTATTTACCCTTTGGACTCAAAATATTCACATAACTCACGGAGATACAAATCTGCTCAAAATAAAGGGCAAAAGTCAACTGTGGAATTTACTGGCAGCAACATCTGGTCTGGACTGCAGGCAGGCCAGTCCAACACCTGGACTCCACTTCCACTCTGAAGCCCATGCTGCTGTAACAGCTGCAGCGTGTGGTTCAGCGTTGTCTTGCTGAAATAGGCAAGGTCTGCCATGAAAAGGATGTCAACTGGAGGGGAGCACATGTTGCTCTAAGACCTGTATATACCTTCCAGCACTGATGGTGCCTTTCCAGATGCACAAGTTGCCAGTCCCATAGGCACTAATGCACCCCCATGCCATCAGAGATGCAGCACTGATAACAAGCTGGATGGTCCGTCTAGCTTTTTAGTCTGGAGGATGTGGTTTCCATGAGTCCCAAAAAGAATTTCAAATTTCAATTCATCTGAATGTTTTCCCTAGCCATCAGCTTCTGCCCATCTTATTTATTTCTGGATATATACATATATGTCTAAATACTATACTAGTTTATTTATTCGTGTCCAGTTTCACTATCCACATTCTCATTCACACATTTCTCTATTGCATTCACATATACCCTCTGTGTAAATAATAAACTGTAACACAAACTGCAATAATAACTGGGTACTAACTATAAAAGTGTATTTATATCTATTACTTTGTAAGAACTGCAATTATTACTGTGTAATAACTATGCATTTACTGATTGTGACCTCAGTCACTCCTGCCCATTATAATGTATAGCTCCTCCCCTTAAGGTCTGGACTTACACCTTACACATAGTTGTGGCTCTACACTTTCTCGCTGTTTATTCTCGTGATACTTATGTATGCTGAATGGAGTGCCTGTAACACAAGGAATTTCCCCCAGGGAATTAATAAAGTATTCTGATTCTGATTAGTATATGTATGCGTAAATGTAACTCATTTGCAACATGTTTCAAAAGTAGTTGGGACAGAAGCATGTTCACTACTTTGTTGCATCACAGCTCATCTTTTAATAGCACTCTAAGCTGAACTGAAGGGACCAACTGCTGTAGTTAAGAAAGCAAAATGTTTTCCAGTTATTGTTTGCTACAAGATTTCAGCTGTGTAACAGTTCAGAGGCTCCTTTGACATATTATTTGTTTTATAATCCTCCAAACGTTTTGACTGGGTGACAAGTCTGGAATGCAGGCAGGCCAGTTTGGCATTCCAATTCTATTATTACTGAGCATTGTTACTGTAAAATGTGCAGAATGTGGTTTTGCATCATTGTGCTGAAATAAGCAAGACCTTTCCTGAAAGAGGTCATCTGGATGGCAGAACATAATGTTCCAAAACCTGCATATTTTACACAGAGACTTCACAGATGAACGGGTTCAATTCAACCACCAATAGGAGTTATAAAGAATATGTACACAGATTAAAGTCTCACCAAAATGAAGACAGAATGTCAATGTGCCTTCTGCAGATACCCACAGCAGTATATTCATCATTTCATATGTCTACCTTTTTGCTATCCTTCTTGTTAGCAGTTGATGCCTTTGGAGAGCTCCGACCACCATCTTTCTCTGTCATTTCCTCCTTCCTCTTCTTCTCTTCTTGTCTCTCCTTCTCCTCAAGTTTTTTCCTCACCTCCGCCTCTTCATACCTGTTCAAAGGATAAAGACCAGTAAAGTAAAGGGGAAAAAAAATTACTTGCATATATCTTCTATTGTCCTATTTTACAGCATATGTATTTGAAAAGTATTTAAAATAAAGACAGCCAAAGCCTCCAACCTGAGTTTAAGACTTTCAGACAACTTTTCAGCTTCTTCAATTGCTTTCTTAAAACTGTTTGGCCCAAGCATAGTCATGAAGTACTCCTGTACACATCAGAATAGAAAGGAGTAAGAGAAATAACTAACTTCATTTGTTGAAACATGTCTGGTTAACAATGTGCCTTCATATAAGAAAAACATTAGGTTAGTGATGCAGGAAAGAGAGAACAAATTTAATAATATTAAGTGTACTGGTTGCTGTTTGAAGTCAGATCTCTTCTTAATGATGTCATATACTGTCAAATACTTCATGTACAGCACATAAGCTTTCTCCTCATCTCTGTCCAGACGACACTCCTCTGCCGCCTTGAAGATTTTGCAGGCACTCTGAACATAGCTGTAATACAGAAAATAAGACATATGAATAAAAAAAAACCCTTGCATTACAATATGATTGATATTTCCTTCATTTAAGCCTTTCTTGTCACTTAATGAGCCCAACAAATCATAGATAAATGGTGTTACTGAAATCTTTTGGATTGGCTTCTGGTTAAATAATCATTTGTGCTGCAAAACACTGGTACTACACTGGGATGATCCAAGACTACAAACTTAATTTCTATAGAACCTTTCTAAACCAGAGTTAAAGAATGCTTTGTAAAATTTTCAAAAACAGAGCCATATCACGTAATTTAAAAGTAATCAATAAAATCTTAAATGGGATTTTATAGCAAATGGGAAGCCAGTGTAAGTCTGCAAGGACAAGAATGATGTGTTCTCTGTCGGTTGTTTGTGAAGAGTCCTGCTGCTGTGTTTTGTATCAACTGTAGACAGGAAATTGCTCCATCATTTAGACATGTATACAATGAGTTGCAATAATCTAACCTGGAGAAGATGTGGATAAGCTGTTCAGTAATATTATTTGGGAGTATTGGTCTGATCTTAGCAATATTTCTAAAACAATGCCCAGGTCTCTAGCATATTGCTTTGGGTGGTTGTCAGACCTTCAAGGTGGGGGAGTGACACTCTTAGAAATATGATTGGGAATAAAAACAAGGACTTCAGTTTTATCTGAGTCCAGCTGTAAGAAATTAGATTTCAGCCAGTCCTTAATTGCAGTAATACAGGGTGCACCAAATCTACATTTTTGTGCTCTTTTGGACTGAATGAAACATACAACTGGTAATCAAGCATAACAATGGTACGACACTTTTGCATGACTGTGGATTATATGGCCAAGTAGCAACAAATGTAAACTAAACAAAACAGGCAATAATATTACCTTCTGGTACTTGTCTTGTCAGGCTTAATTTCAGCTTTTTTATTGAGGTCACCCAGAGATGTGGACAAATACAGCTCTTTGACCCCAGTGGATACTGCAGGCATCTTGGCGAATGTGTTCAGTCAGAGGTTACTGGCAGGCAACAGGGTCAGTGCTGTACACAAGCTCTGGACATCTCTGGGAAAATGTTTGTGAGAGAGAGATAAACATAAAAACAAGTATCGCAGTACTGGTTCATATTGTTAACCAACATCTAAACCAATGTCAGCAGCAGTGTCTCAGTAAAAGTAAAAGTTTCCACTTCCCATTACAGGGTATCTCCAGTTTTAAGAAAAATAATTTAAGACTTTTTAGGGGCAATTTGATTAAATTTAAGACCAAAGAACAAAGGCAACTTGTATCAACTGATGTAAAACCAACTTTTCAAAGCAACGTGAGAAAGTGCCTGTAGTATTTGACAACAACAATTATTATAGTATTAAACTAAATATATGGAATATAAGGAATTCATGTAAACTAATGGTTGCCTTTCTACAGGTTTCTCTGGTTCTGCAGCTGCATTGTTCCTGGTCAGTGATTACTGGCCTCACCAGCAGGGCAAAGCCTCTTTATTTTAATCTTTTCTTTCTAGGCTTACAACTCAACAATCAACCAAATGCCGCAGATAGCTTACCAGCTCCCAGTTTTGATTCAGGAGACAGACACCCTCTCTACTTTTAAGATAACTTTGCTTTTTGATAAAGCTTACAGTAAGGGCTGGATCAGGTGACCCTGCAGGACTGGTGATCTCCGTTATGCTAAAATGCAAAAACGCTCATTCTAAATTCCCCACATTCTTGTCAAAAACATGACTGGGACTTTTAAGACCTTTGAGTGACTGATTTATTAATTAATTATCATTTAAAAGCATAATTAAGGTCTTAAATTTGATTGTTCAAATTTAAGACTTTTCAAGATCCTGCAGCGTTATATGTCAGGCCGCATTTAAAATGTCGAGAATGAGGATTAAAATAATAAAACTAAGATACCTGGAAGATAAAGCTCTTCTAAAGCATCGCAGGGTGCTGCTTTTGCTCTCCGCAGGTTGGTCAGCGTTGGTTAGCCTCTGGCTGTGGTTAATGTCAACACTGACGACAACAACATAGTTTTCCAGCTAATGTTAGCCGCGACCATGCTTTGACTGAATGCCTAGAGACCAGCTAACGCACAACCACACTGACGTTACTCAGTGTAAAGCCTAAACCTGTCACTTTGTTATATAGAGACATTTCAGCTCCTTAAAAGTCCACTTAGCTTCGTTATCTTCCTTGTTAACCGCTAGCTACGTCAGTTAGCAGCTACGCTGTGAGCGCACGTAGTTACGCATTAGGTTAGCTGCTAAAAGCTAATCCACCACAGCACAGGCAGCAGACCATATAAAATCCTCCGTACCGACGCGTATGTGCTGGCAAACAGCTTGACAAAATATATTTAGTTTCATAACTACCTCTTGCTGATCCGCTGCTTATACTTTAGCCATTTTTGACAGCTGATTCCTGACTTCTTGTTCCGCTTCCTCCTTTTCTCTCCTCCTCTTCCTCTTCAGATAATGTTTTTTGAGGTTGGCGTCCTTAATATTTATTACTGCCATCTTATGGAGCCAATTTTCTCCTCTGTGCCCTGTTTCCCACGGCTTTTGCAAGTAATCCAAACATTCTTGCAGGTAGGTTGACCAGAGCCCAACACACCACAAGTGCATATCAAAAAATTAGAATATCATCGAAAAGATTATTTATCTCTGTAATTTAATTCAAAAAGTCAAACTCATATAGATTTATTAGACGCAGAGTGATGTATTTAAAGTGTTTTCAAATCCTTTTGATGTTTATGGCTTACAGCTAATGAAAACCCAAAATTCAGTATATCAGAAAATTAGCATATTAGATAAGACCAGTTTTAAAAAATATATTTTTGATACAGAAATGCTGGCCTACTAAAAACAATGTCCATGTACGGACCCAATACTTTGTCAGGACTCCTTTTGCATGAATTACTGCATCAATGCAGCACGACATGGAGGTGATCAGCCTGTGGCACTGCTGGGGTGTTATGGAAGCTCAGGTTGCTTTGATTGTGGCCTTCAGCTTGTCTTCATTGTTGGTTTGGATGTCTCTCATCTTCCCCTTGACAATACATACCCCTTGGATTCTCTGTGGGGTTTAGGTCAGACCAGTTTGTTGGCCAATCAAGCACTGTGATACCATGGTCATTAAACCAGGCATAGATACTTTTGGCAGTGTGGACAAGTACTGCTGGAAAATGAAATCACCATCTCCATAAAATTGGTTAGCAGAGGGAAGCATGAAGTACACTAAAGTTTCCTGGTGGATGGCTGTCTTGACTGTGGACTTGATAAAACACAGCAAACCAACACCAGCAAATGACATGGATCCTCAAATCATCACTGACTGTGGAAACTTCACTCTGACTTTTTCAACATGTGGGACAGAGGGACAAAAATGCTGTGCAGTCCCATATAAAGAGTGACATCTAGTCACTCTACTTGCATTTTTTTTTTAAAGAAATGCAATAGTTCTGTGGTTTCTTATACATTTTTAAAAGTCTTTTAAAGGCAAGTGTTTCTTTGGAATTGGCTGTCTTTTCACTAATTTTTAGTCCACTCCTTTTACCTGACCATTTCCAGAGAAATCTTTTTTGTTTGTTAGGCACCTAACACTATGGATCAAGCATAAAAAAACATCTAACATCTTTAGACACTTCATTACTAGCAACCTGCTACAAAAAACATAACTTCTTCACATTTATTCGTCTGAATCTACAAAAAATACCGAAGATAACCCAGCCTGTAGTATAGAGTAGTATTTTGCACAAACAAGGTGATTATCAAAGAGCTATTAGCCAATAACATATGGCATATCTCAACATAGTGTGTAGTGTGACTTTTAAGAAATTGAAGAAACTTGACAATCAAAGCACAAAAGAAGGATTTGCAGACCTGAAAATATCTACAGTCTCTGAAAATCATGTCCTAAAAAAATCCAGCAAAGACCTGACACAGAACCTGATAGATGCATCTGGCAAGAAAAGGCTGAGGTATGGCCAATTACGCAAGAACTGGACTGAAAATCAATGTCAGAAGGTCTCATAGAGTGACAGATCTAAATGTAAAACTTTTGGTTCAAATTTGCTGTCATGTGATGGAGGCTCTGTCATGGTTTGGGTCTGCATTTCAGCCAGCAGTTCTGCAGCTCTTGTCAAAAACTGATGGAATTATGATCAGATTTTGATCCACCATGCAATACTATATGGATAGCTTCTGAATGGCAACAGCTTCATTTTTTAGCATTACAATGATCCCAAACACACTGTCAAGTAAAAGTCTTTGAAATGTCTTTCAAGAAGCCTGGAGAACTAGTCCTGAAAACTACTTAAAAAAGGACAAGAACGTTTGCGAGTTTAGGTTATGTCGAAGAATAATACCAAATATTGAATTTCAGTCTCATTAGAATTATACAAACTGTTTTTGTCTTGTGCACTATATTTACATGTATATTTACACATGTTTTAATACATCATTGCTCTTACTTCCCATTTTCCAAGCAAAATATGAAGAATGAGAGGTGCTCAAGACTTGTTAATCTTGTTAACCACTGACCCCAAGACCTGTGCTACTTGTGCCATAACCCCTTAGTTAAAATTGTTAGTCCAGTTGTGAGCTATCCAGCTATTCCTTAACATGTTTATGTTGTCTTTCATTTGTGAATATATATCTGACTGGCCTGCCTGGACCATTGAGGTTGATACAGTAGAAAAAAATTAATCATTTTAGCTAATGCAGGGGAAGTTCAAGGTCTTTCCCTGTTTCTACACTGGCATACATCAGGAATTATGTCTTTATTTTCTTTGTACATCATGAATATTACACTGTCATCAGTTTTGAAATTAAAAATGTACTTTTTTTGTTGAGTTGAAGGCATGTAAAATGATCGCACTGGACAACAACAAAGTGCTGCAAGAGATACAACAGTAAAGCAGAATGTAATGTCCTGTTAACAATCACGTATACACCAACACCAGGCAGCTTTGCTATACAACCAATCTGATCTGTTGGACACAATAGTTCAACTGAAGGAGATAAAGTCCCATTCAGGGGCACCTCGAGGTCAAAGGGGAAAAACAAATGTTGCTTTTTTCAAATCCATACAAATATTTTAAAAAAAATCAACTTTCCAGTTCCAAGTTTGAAACTAAAAATGAAAAAAAGGGAAATAAACACTGTCATTAGATAAGCTATTACTCTGCCTTATATTTTATTTGGTTTATTATTCTCCATTACCAAAATTCCTACGATGAAAAGGCAACATTTCTAAATTAACACTTGGTTCTTGTTCCCACATTTTTTTCCACCATCAGTCATTAATTTTGTTTTTCTGCCCTCCATCCAGCGCTTTTGTCTTTTGGTTTGTATTCTCAAGCTCAAGGTTTTCTTTGTGATAGGCTTATGTCACATTATTGTTTTCAGCTTATTTGTATAAAAGCAACAGAATAAGACCAAACAAGAAGCACTCTGACTTTGATGTCACAAGACAGCGATCAAGCTTCGCCACACAATTATGGTTAAATCTGCTTTCATCAGGCTCAGACTCTCAAATGTAAGAGCACACAAGGAGCACAATAGTCACAGTGTACTATGCCCCATATCACATAACATTGATTTCTGTGTATTGAAACACATACCTGCTATTAGTCATTGCATGATGCTGGGTGTCCTATGATAAAGTCTCATAGTTATTGATCATATTTAAAGAACTTGTTTGGCCAGTTTAAAAGAAACTTTAACCTACGTAACAGTTCGGAAACCAAATGTCAGATATGGTGAATCAGTCATATTTGTAGAATATTTTTACAGATTAAAAAAACATCACAAATTTAACATTCAATAGTTAATAATAATAAATCATGCCTACTAAATGGTTAATAAATAGTTTAACTGTCAGTCAGTCAGTGGTTGAAGTGGCGTGGAAGCAGGTGGAAGAACCATAAGCTCCAGTGTAATCGGGCAGTAGACAGGGGAAATGACTCTAACCAGTATAAGCTAGTATAAAGGTGGAATTTGGAAATTGTCACTAAAGAACTTCATCAACTTAAATTCAAATTAGTCACTTCTTCTAGAAGCAAGTCACGTTAGTCAGCAGCTATAGTGAAACACATCTCTGCACTTACTTTAAAACATTGGATATCTGAAATATCTCTCAAATGTCTGAATTAACTTTCATTTCAGTGTGACGTAAAAACTGCATGTGCAGAATATCAAGTTAAATCTAAATAAATAAATATATGCTTAAAAATTGGTTGACTGCCCACAAAGGTTCAAAAGATTTTCGTCCCCTGGAAGTTTTACTTACCCAACTTCTTTTGCTGTTCTCCCAAGTTCCTCCATAAATTTCAATTCAGAATTCTTCGAGTGCCACGTCTCTCTCTTATAATCTTTCTGCTACAACTCAGGACCTAATCTAGTGATAACTGTGATCTCTAACACAATACTGAAAACCCAGTGTAACCTGCACTTACTGTCCATTATCACTTTTGAATAACATGAAATTATTCAGAATCTGAATGAGAATGCTTTATTAATCCCCGGGGGGAAATAAATTAATTATTGCTTAATTATTGTCATTATGATTAACATATATTTGTTGAGCGATTTGAAATGTTGCATTTAAAATTAAATGCCACCACAAAAAAGTTACTCAGTTAACACTCACTCCCTTAAATGCAGAAGAACTTTGACCACATTTTTATTGACATGTGCAAGCATAAACACTATGGGGTTGAGAAGGGGAAAAAATATGCGTGCAGGTGGGACTGAGGTTGAGATGGTTTGGACATGTGCAGAGGAGGGATAAGGATATGCTGGACAAAGGATGTTAAAGATGGAGCTGCCAGGTAGGAGGAAAAGTGAAAGGCCACAGAGGAGGTTCATGGATGTAGTGAAGGAGGACAAGCAGAGGGTTGGTGTGACAGAACAGGATAATGAGGGTGAGAGGGAAGCAGATGATCCACTGCCAAAAGCTATGGCTCAGGAGGTAGAGCGGGTCATCTTCTAACAGGAAGGCTGGCGATTTGATCCTTGGCTTCTCCAGTCTACACGCTAAAGCATCCTTGGTCAAGACGTGGAACTCCAAATTGCTCTTGATGCATCTATCTGTATGTGAATGCATGCACAATAGTTAAATGAGCTTAAAGGCATAGAGTAAAGGGCTGTATACACGTGTGTGAATGACTGAATGAGGCTTGTAGTAAAAAGCGCTTTGAGTGCTCAGTTCGAGTAGAAAAGCACTATATAAGCACCAGTCCATTTAACTCTCTTCATGGCATCAGCCGGAAGGACCTTCAGACTGCAGCACATGAAAATGAACTGGCTTGACATTATTTTATATTTAATTGCCTATTAGATTTAATTACTTGTTAACTGAAGGCACCAGAATGCAATTCTTTACTGTTCCAGCCCAGTTTAACCACTGACTGTGGTTCATGTCCTCTTTAATTCACTGTTTGGATAGGTTTAGGAAAAAATTGGGATTTTGTTTAAAATAGACCAAGTCACAACATAAAGCCTGCACACTGAAAAGGGCACCCAGTGTGTTAAAATTCAGTGCCAAAGGGGCCTCATCCCACCTAAATGTCCATGTGAGTTAGGAATGAGACCTATCTCACTACAGTGCATTGCGTCACAGCACCAACACCAAAGGACACTGTATATTTCTCTGAGATAGATTGCAGTATTTGACACCCTGGGATGAGGAAAGATTCAAGTAATCTGTAATGAAAGCAAAATTCAGCACAAAAGATGAACAAAATTTTCTCTGAGTGAACAGGAAAAAGGTTTAACATGGGTTAGTTCGACATTTTCCAGAGTTTTATTAGTTTCAGGGTGCTGGCTCTGTCTGGCTGATATAACAATAATGCTTGCCCAACATGTTTGAATTGTGGTTAGATTTGCATCCAACTGCTGGTTTCCTCAAAGGACCACATGAGAACTATCACATATTGAGCACAATGCACAGTAAACAGTACAGTGTGTGAACAGTCCAGGTGCTGCTCAAGCTTTTGTGAGAGTTTAAAAAGCTTTGATAAGCTATGACATAGATGGGTTTGCCCTCATACCTTTTACTGTATGTTCATTTCTTTCTTTTTTTTTAAAAAAATCCCCATCTTTTACCTAATAGATTGTAGAGAGTCATGATCTAATGCAAATATTGCTCATCATTATCCACCATCATTTGTAATCCATTTGGGCAAGATGATATGAATATGAACGCTAATTGTATTGAGTTTTGTATCTTCTAGTTTCCCCAGAGACTGATTTCACTTTAAACATTTCAGTCATTATCCTATAAATAATATATTTGTGGCCCATATAATGAAATATTTTATTTGATCACCAAAAGATAAAAGATTAAAGTCTAAAAATGTGAAGTAGACCCTTTTTTTGCATAACCTCTGAGAGGGGGCATGAACCATAATCTGAGAATATGATAATTGTGTAAATCTGATCTAGCAAATAAAATTTCTCTTTAGATTGACTGTTTTACATCCCAATTTCAAAAAGCTTGAGATGTCTTGTAAAATATGAATTAAAAACACAATACAATGATTTGCAAAGCTCATACTTTTAGCAAGCTGACAACAGGATGGATGGTCCCTTTCCTCTAGTCTGGAGGACGTGGTGTTAATGATTTCCAAAATAAATTTAAATTTTGATTCATCTGACCACAAAACAGTTTTTGGCTTTGCCTTAATCCATTTTAAATGAGCTTTGGATCAGAGAAGACAGTACTATTTCTGGATCATGTTCACCTATGGCTGCTTCTTTGCATGATGGAGTTTTAACCTGCATTTATGGATGGCACAACCAACTGTGTTCATAGACAATAATTTTTGAAAGTGTTCCTGAGCCAATACATGGATTTCCATTACAGAATCATACCTGAAGATCACTAATATCCAATATTGATTGTCGGCTGTGTACCTTGTGCACAGAGATGTCTCCAGATTTTTAAAATCTTTTCAAGATAATATGCACTGTTCATGACGGAATTAGGAACATTATTCTGAAATTGCTCCACAATTTGTGGCCACAGTGTCTCACAGACTGCTGAACTGCAGCCCAGCTTTACCTCTGAGAGACCCCTTATGGTGCTCTTTTTGTACCCAATCACATTACTGGACTGTTGCCAATTAACTTAATTAACTGTAACGTAATCCTCCAGCTGTTTATTTTTAGTGCCACTTACTTATCCAGCCTTTTTGTTTCCCTTGTCTCAACTTTTTTGAGGTGTGTTGCTGTCATCAAATTCAAGACAAGTTGATACATTTTATGAAATATTAAAACATCTCACTTCAATTGGGTTTGGGGTATCAGTGCAGAGAGATAACTGTATAATGCACAAAACATTGCACTTTTACATTAACTATTATATCGTTCTGATACTGTGTAATTTCAGAGGGATATAAAAAATACATGATGAACGCAAGAGTAAAGTAAATATTTAGTACCAATTTGAAAGTCAGTGATGGAAAAAATACACGGAGGGCATTTGTTTGATGGTTCAAATGCGTCACCAATTTGGGGCGTGGTCTTCACAATAATGTCTATATAGTTCTGTGATCTCTGCTGCTGAATACACAAAGCATCACTGCAGCTACCTGTTACACACAAAGTAACTCCAAGAGGATTCATCTCCAAAAATGCAGGCTGAGGAATACAATCGCCGAGGTAATCATTACTCCATTTCACTAAATTGGTTCATTTGAGCTTAAGTAATGTTAATGCACTGCAAATAACAACAGGCAAACAATAAACAAAACAAAATATTAATAGCATGACAATAAGAGTATCATCACAGCTTTTACATTGTCTGTTAATGAATAGGCAAGGAGATGGTGGACTACATCACACAGTACCTGGGCTCCATCAGGGAGAGGAGGGTCATTCCTGATGTAAAACCAGGTTACATGAGGCAGCTTCTTTCTGACACTGTGCCTACAGAACCAGAGGACTGGGAGAATATCTTCAATGACATTGAGAAAGTCATCATGCCAGGAGTAAATTCCAATCATCACCTATCACATCAGCACATAATTTGCTCACTTATTTGAATCATTATGAAATGCATTCATGGCAAGGGAGCAAGTAATTTTTCCTCTTTGTGCCTAGGTGGTTCACTGGCAGAGCCCTCACATGCATGCCTACTATCCCAGTCTAACTTCATGGCCCTCTATGCTCGGGGACATGCTGGCAGATGCTATCAACTGTGTTGGATTCACCTGGGTAAGCAACAGCAGCAATGACACCATATAAGTGATATGTCATTTAGATAAATAAAACTGTCCTGTTTGTTTTTTCAGGCCTCCAGCCCAGCATGTACAGAACTGGAAATGAATGTGATGGACTGGCTCTGTAAAGCACTGGGGCTCCCCTCCTTCTTTCTACATCATCATCCTGACAGCAGAGGTGGAGGTATACTGCAGGTTTGCAACTTTCTTAATCTGCTTATCCTAAATCCATAAGCCTTATAAAAGTTGTTTTTGTGGTAACTTGGAACTCATTTTTCTGAACTACCCAACTCTCCTGTCAGAGTACAGTCAGTGAGAGTACACTGGTTGCTCTGCTGGCAGCCAGGAAAGACAAAATTCTGCAGCTGAGGGCTGAGCTAGACCAGGATGTGGATGATTCAGTGATGAACTCAAGACTAGTTGCGTATGCTTCAGATCAGGTGAGTGTGACCACTGCTCATACTACAACTTCCTGTTAGCCTGAAAAACTAAACTGAGAAGCTGATTTGCGGTGCTTTTATAGGCTCATTCCTCAGTTGAAAAGGCAGGTCTGATCTCTCTGGTGAAGATCAGATTTCTTCCCACTGATGAGGAGTTGTCTCTGCGAGGAGACACTTTAAAACAAGCCATACAAGAAGACAGAAGGAGAGGACTTGTCCCCTTCATGGTATGTATTGGTGCAGCAATGAGACAATTCTGTGGAGAATTTTAGAATCACACTATTGTTTTAAATCTTAGCATATGCTAAATAATCAACATTGACAATCTGTTGAGTCAGACAATCAGTGGCCTTTATTTTAAACCCTCATGGCAATACAGATGCTTGCAGAAACTGTTTTACAATCTGTTTGGCAGCACAGAGAAAATAAAAATGTCTTTGAAATCCATTTGCAAGAAAATGTATATATTTTAAAAGCTCAGAAAAAAAATATGGAAAGTAGCAAAACTTGAAACAGGGTGTTTCAAAAATATGGACCCAATCTGAAATCACTATTCCTCTGCAACCACGACCCGCCCGTAAATAAAATGTTTAACACATGAAATGGTGGGGCATAGAGTTTTAAGAGACCAAAACTAACCATTTGTAACTTTGTAATTGTCAAGAAATATACCGCATTGAAAGTGGGTCTATCTATTTGAAACACCCTGTAGATTCACAATACAATCACAATAGTCTCCATTCAAAAAAAAAAGTGATAGAACAAAATATAGGAAAGAATTCCATTTTGTTTTAAATTGTTACATATATGGAATATTGTTTCTTTTTTCAGCTTTGTTCAACTCTGGGAACTACAGGAGTGTGCGCCTTTGATAAGCTTTCTGAACTGGGACCAGTCTGTGCGTTTTCACATTTCACTTTCAGATATTCTGTTTTTATACTGTAAAGTCAAATATTATTTGTTCTATACTCAGTCAGGAGTTAGAACTTAATTTTTTTTTAAAAACACAGGCGAGGAAGAGGGACTCTGGCTCCATGTTGATGCTGCATATGCTGGCTCTGCTTACTTTTGTCCTGAGCTCCGTTGGTCACTGAAGGGGATTGAATTTGCACAATCTTTTGTTTTCAACCCTTCTAAGTGGATGATGGTCCATTTTGACTGCACAGCATTCTGGTGAGTTGGCACTTTTAAGACACTCACCTCTATTTCTACAATATCTGTGAAAATAGATCTGAAATTAACTGCTAAATTAAAATGAAAAAAAATGCTTTGTTTTCCAGGGTAAAGGATAAATATAAACTCCAGCAGACCTTCAGTGTTGATCCAGTTTACCTCAGACATGAAAATTCACAGGCAGCCACTGATTTTATGGTATGTCATTTTCATGTCTTCACCAATAGAAAAATCTTAATGAGATATTTGATATAATAACTGCTTTTTGTGTTATTCAGCACTGGCAAATACCTCTTAGTCGACGTTTCCGTTCTCTGAAACTCTGGTTTGTCCTGCGCTCTTTTGGACTGAAAAACCTCCAGGCTCATATCAGACATGTATGTGGCATTTTTCTAAAATAAAAAATATACTTCCATTAAATAAAACATGTTTAATGTAGGTTCCACTATGAAGGTGATCACACATTGTACTGTCAAATTTTTTTTTGTGGGTTTCAGGGGATTGAGATGGCAAAACTCTTGGACTCTCACATTAAGAGCGACCCAAATTTTGAAGTTCCTGCTGAGAGGCACCTTGGCCTGGTGGTCTTCTGCCTGAAAGTATGCAGCATGAATTTTGGACTAAACAGTAATCTACAAAAATGCTGAGGTTAAAGCTGTGTTGAGCAACACTATAGAGATATGTAAATGTCCCAATCACACCTTGTTCAGAGGTGATCTAGAGATGTACTTGAATAGGCTCAGCTAATCTAAGTATGCACAGATAGAATGGCAGAATAGTAGCAAACATTAAAAAGATTTGAAACTTTTACTGTAAGTTACTACAGTTGCACTTGTATACATTTTTTATTCTGTATTCTTGCCCTAGGGAGGGAATGCTTTGACCCAGGAGCTGCTGAGGAGACTGACCCGTTCAGGCACCATGTATCTCATCCCTGCTGACATTCATACTAAACGCATCATCCGGTTTACAGTGACCTCACAGCACACTACTGCAGATGACATCCTTAAGGACTGGGGTATTATCTCTAAAACAGCCTCCACTCTCCTGGCTGAAATGCAGGCTTTGAATTATGCAGACCAGCCAAAATCAGGGGATGACGACGTAATTGGTGATGGAGAATACCAAGACCCTGGCTTAGAAACCAGTTCTGATGAGAAAGAGGATGCTGCTGCCAGGTTGGACAAAGCTCAAGTGGAGCTCTGGATTGACAAGGCTTGGAATCGGTCTAGGAGACCAATGCGATCTCTTAGCTGCAACAGCGAGCCCCTGCCTTACACTTACATCGGGCCACTGTCTGGCTATGACTTTGAAACAAGGCCAAGAGTCACAGATGCTGCAGGGGGCCTCCCCATG